>JAOQMR010096273.1:0-13184 GCA_027563865.1 Erythroxylum pelleterianum
AACTTAATTAATACTAATCATGCTTGAATTTCCTTAATCATGCTTAATTAATCATAAAGAAAAATTCGGGGCTAACACGAGGTGTTTTTATATAAATCTATATATGGTCATTATTTCTATTAAAAGTGTTCAAATGATATGAGATATTGATAATCAATAATCAAGGACGCCATAGTGGAGGCTCATATTTTGAGGCATATCTCACTATCTTGCAGCCTCCTTATATTTTGATAATAATACTCTATTTTGAAAGAGATACTACTTGAAGACAATATTTTAGAGGTTGACATTCACCACGTTGATCTTGTGCAACTTTAACCGATAATTAAAGCTTGTGTAATCTTTGTCCACATTCATCATTCATCATTTTTATATTTATTATAATCAATATTTGATCACTTTTCTGAACAACCTAAAATTTGAGTATGCCAAAGAAGAATTCTCTAAAAAAATGTGCCTGACTTTTAATCAACAATAAAAATAGGCTTTTGGAAAAATTGGAAAATAAAATTATAAGGTAGCAAGTTGCTAAATGTTAAAGAGTGTTGAGGTTTAAATTTTAAATTAAAATGATAATTGTTTCTAAGTAAATAATGAGTACATATTGCAAAGGAAGTGGAAACAACGCAAGAGTTTAAGTTTGAGTAGTGTGACTGTGTTTGTCTTTTGTGTTGTATGTTTATATAACCTCAAATTTAACTACCTCAAATAGTTCTCATCTAATTGTTTAACATCTAATTATCCTCCAATCATGGCCATGTTCTAACTAATTGCCCACTAATACAAAATTATTTTTACAACATATGTTAATTATGTTTCAACCATTTTGACTCCAAATCTTGAACGTCCTTACTAATTCTTATGCTCAGAAATCCCCTAAATAATCTAGTTAACTTCCAAAAATCTTAACAACTTGGCCTTTTCATCTTTGAAAAAAAATGGATTATAGTTTACTTATACTATCAATAGTAGCCACCTACATATGTTTGGTTGAGTAAACCAAATATATGATATTGAAGGCCTTCTAGACTTCTAAAAAAATGAGTTCAAGGTCATTGCTCAAATTCATAAGCATGTACTAATAGTTTTGAGAAGTTCAAGAACTAAAAAGAATCCAACTAGAAGAAGAAGCCTAGAATTTTTATCAGATAACCTTCATCTAGCCCTTAGCTAACTAAACAATTCTCTATGATATTCGGATTCTTCCTGACATCCAATAAAAGCCATAAATTAAACTCATTGTACCAATAATTGCAACCTGTGGAAGTAGATCTTCATCTATCAACATGGTCTGATCAACTTTAGCAAATAATATAATTCCCTTATTGATCCCGTCTTGAATAATATTTTAAATCCCCAACATAAATTCGTAAGGTGACTCCATGTATTATGGTACTTATAATAGTCCCTCATATAAATCTCTTCCTTTGTGGGAGTTCTATGTTCTAATAACAACTTAACAAACTTCTCTTGTAATAAAGTTCAAATATTTCTTCTATTAGGAGATATCAAAAATGTCTTGCATATAAGTAGTTGGTGCTTGTACTATCCTTTTGGCTTTAAATGATTTACATTTTAGAGTAGGGCAAACACAAATTTCAATGATATTAACCTAACCATTGTCGAATTATATGGACTTGTTTCCATTAAATAAGTACCAACTAAACTTTTTCCCATGTCCTTACTCCCTAAGAAGCTCTTTACTCTCAGAAACTTTTATTGCAAACTCATAAAGAGCTTGAAATTTCATACTTCAAATTTTTTTTTTGAAGTTAAATATCAAGGCCCCTTTAAGCCAACCTAATATACTCGATCTTTGGAAGTGAAATTTGGCATCGACTCCTCATTCTCTTAAACTACGCAATAAACATGTCTATATTCTCTCCATTTTCCTAGTAACTTTATATAACTTAGCTAGGTTTAGTGTAACAACTAACTACCATTGAGCATAAACCGACATTCCAAAGAATATCCAAACATATACCCCACTGAAATGACATGTTAGAGTATTCATATCAACTTATCATGGCATCATATAGAACATAAGGATTTCAAAGAACTAAGTTTCCTTATATCATTCATAGCTATAAGCTTACATTTTCATTACATTCCATAAACCATGTATTTATATTAACAAAGAAATATAAGATTCTTTACATTTGATTCACAAAAATAAACATTCATTACACTCATAATTCATAATTATACAATACATAACATGTGAAAGTTCACAACTTTATACAATGTGTACAACATAAATATAACTAGATGCTTCAGAGTCAACTGACCAAACCTTTGAGCCATTCTTGATTCCAAAATGGATAATACTAGGCTGCTACTAGATTTCTTTAAAAGCTAAGTCACCCTAGTACCTGAAATTCAATGTTGCAATTTTGATGAGTTTGCAAACTTACTGAGTGAACCATCATCGATGTGCTCACTCATGTCAAAATACAAATATCACTGGTATAAAACTAATTTCACGAATATATCACATTATTCAGAATCAATTCTCATTCATCACATAACTTAGTTTGTATACCAAATCACAATATACATATCATATTTCACAAGCATATTAGGAATATAAGCATTTCATAAAGTAATCTCAGAAAAATCCAATCACTCATCTTAATCATTTATATCATCAACATAAACACAGGTATTTCATATCACTATTTAACACGAATCATGGTTCTTTCCAATCATTCTCAAGATATATGTAAGGATATGTATATGAAAATGCACATGAGACTCCACTTCAACTTTTATTTTTATTGTGAAAGGGCGCCTATTTAACTATCATGTATCCGTTGCGAATATCGGGCTCATTTCAGACACTGTCTCTTACCCATTATGGATACCAGGCTCATTAATCATTGATCCCATGGCTCTTTGTGCACATTTCTGAGGTTTGAACTCCTTTTCGCATTGGTCACTTTGGTTACAACTCTTTTATCTGATCATGCATAAAAATGAAATGAAATGCATCAAATCACATAATATGTTATCAACAACTTTCATTCAGTGTACACAGTCATTTATCACATTCATCATATCTAATTCCGCCATTCAAAATTTAGTTGAGCACTCATTTTTCCATATTCACGTACAAGTAGATAGCACTTCCAACACATTCTCGAATAATTGGACTTCTTAGACTATCAATGTTCGAAATTATCACAATCTCATAGGTAACAATTTAATGATTAGAATTTGAACAAAAACAAATCAAATATAATGAGAAAACCTTTAGGTTATCTCACAGTATTCTCTAGATTAGCTATTGCTTTGACGATTCGGCAATGCTTGGATATTGTTAGTCAATTTGTGCTTCTATATCATGCAATACACACATATTTACACATTACTCATTTGTTTATATGCCTTCAGTAAACTTGATTACTCTAGATTCATCAATAAACTTGATTACTCTAGATTCATCAATCATTCATTCACCAATCCTTTTCTAGCATTATATATTCACACAATTTTCCAATTCTCATTTATTCATACCTAATTCACATCTTTCACATCCTTTGGATCACGTTGTCTTATCCTTTAACATTTTTCCTAGACTAGATGCACATATCACCTTATTAATCACTCAATTGTAACAATAAATTCCCAATTCACTAATTATAACCCATCAAAAAAATTCAAGTCAAAATCAACACACAATTACATCATAATCATTTAAGATCTTTTATACCCCGAGATATGTCAAATGAGTGCATATACTATTTTTACAATGTCTCTAAATCATAACTCATGTATAGATGCGAATATGATGCTTGCAAATGGAATGCACTTCATGAATTCTCATATAATATGGCTCAATCTAACAATTAAATCCTTAAGTGTAAAAACAGGTTATTATAATTCTCCCCCTTAAGAAATTTCTTCATCGAAATTCTTACCTAATTGTTCAAACAGATGGGGGTACTGTCTTCTCATGTTTTCTTCAGTTTCCCATGTGGCTTCTTCTCTCGAATGATTCCTCCAAAGAACTTTAACTATTGAGATTACTCAGTTTCTCGATTGTTTAGTTTGATAACTGACTATTTGGAGTGTTTCCTTCACATAACTCAAATTACTTGCAATCTCTACTTCTTGTACAGGTATCACATGGGTCGGATCTTATTGATATCTCCTGAGCATACTAATATGGAATACGTTGTGAATCTGAGTCATCTCTGTTGGTAATACTAATCGGTATGCCAATGGTCCAACTTTCTCAATAATCTCATAAGGACTAATGTATCGAGGGCTCAATTTTTCCTTTTTACCAAACCTTAGTACTCCTAGCCAAGGAGACACTATTAAGAACACTTTGTCTCCTACTTGGTACTCCATATCTCTCTGATGTTGATCTGCGTAACTTTTCTGTCTATCATGAGCCGCCTTGATTCTACTACGGATCAATTTCACCTTATCAGCAGTGTCTTGAATCAATTCTGGACCTTCAACAATCCATAGGCCCTCTACATCCCAGTATAATGGTGATCGACACTTTCTACCATATAATGCCTCATATGGAGCCATACCAATGCTACTGTGATAATAATTGTTGTGAGCAAATTCAATATGTGCTACATATTGATATGATGCTCCTTAGAACTCCAAAACACAAGCCCTGAGCATATCCTCAATAGTCTTAATAGTCCTCTCACTCTATCCATCTATTTGAGGATGAAATGTTATACTAAAATTCAACTTCGTAACCAATGCTGTCTGTAAACTACCCCAGAATCTAGAAGTGAATCTGGGATTCCGGTCAGATACAATAGACAATAGAACACCATGCAACATCACTACCTCATTAACATACCTCCAGGCCAATTGATCCAGTGTATTATTCTCTCGCACAGGTAAGAAATGGGTCAATTTCGTCAATCTATCAGAAATAACCCATAGGGCATCATATTGCCTCGGAGTTCTTGACAAACCTATAATGAAATCCATAGTGATCCTCTTCCATTTCCACTTCAGAATAGGTAATGATTGTAACTTTTCAACCGGAATTTGTTGACAAGTCAAACACTTAACAATATACTCCGCAATTGCTTCTTCATCCCTGGCCACCAAAAATTTTGTTTCAGCGTATTATACATCTTGGTAGTACCAGGATGCATAACATAAGCTGCTAAGTAAGCTTCCTCCAAAATCTCTCTTCTCAAATCATTAACATCAGGTACACACAATCTTTATTTCAACCACAAACTATCATCTCTCAATTTAAACTCACAATTCAAATTTTGTTTCAACTTCTCAATAAGCTTATCTAATTCTGGAACTTTACTTTGAGTTTCCTGATCCTTTCATGTAATAATGACCTAAGTATCAGTGTAGCAAGTAAAGACTTATTCTACCCTAAATTCAACTCAACGTTTAAGGCTCTCGACTGGACTAGATTCAGTAATCTCGAGGTCTAAATCTGTGCCACACAGCTATTAGATTTCCTACTTAAAACATCAACCACAACATTAGTTTTACCATGATGATACTCAATTGTACAATCACAATCTTTTAGCAACTCAATCCATCTCCTTTGTCTCATATTCTGCTCATTTTGACTTAATAAATATTTCAAATGTCTCACCATAAAGATAATGTCTCCAAATCTTCAAAGCAAACACCACTGCAACAAGTTCTAAATCATGAACCAGATAGTTGAATTCATGAGATCTCAACTGTCTCGATGCATATGCAAGTACTATGCCATACTGCATCAGAACACATCCTAACCTCTCCTTTGGCGTGAGACATCATGTATACTACATATGCTCCAATTCCTGATGGAATAGCTAACACTGGTGTTGTAGTCAACTGATGTTTTAATTCCTCAAAACTCCTCCGACATTCATCAGTCCATGTGAGACATCATGTATACTACATATGCTCCAGTTCCTGATGCCATAGCTAACATTGGTGTTATAGTCAACTGATGTTTTAATTCCTCAAAAATCCTCTGACATTCATTAGTCCATCGAAAAGGTACATTCTTCTTCAGAAGCTTTGTCAAAGGGGCGTAAATCAATAAAAACCCTTCAATAAATCTCCTGTAATAACCAGCTAATCCAAGGAAACTCTGAACCTTAGACATATTTCTAAGAGCTTCCCACTTCATCACTACTTCAACTTTCTTTTGGTCCACCTGTATACCCTGTCTAGACACTATGTGACCCAAAAATACCACTTGATCAAGCGAAAATTCACATTTACTGAACTTGGCATACAAATGTTTCCTCCTTATAATCTGTAGAACTAGCTTCAAATGCTCATAATGCTCCTCTCTACTTCTCGAATACACCAAAATATCATTAATAAATATAATTAAAAAGTGATCTAGATAACGCTAAAACACATTCATTAGTGCCATAAAAGCTACCGGAGCAGTCGTTAATCCAAAAGGCATCACCAAAAACTCAAAATGCTTATATCGGGTCTTAAATGCACTCTTCGGTACATCAACCTCTGCTATCTTCAACTGATAGTACCCTGATTTTAGATCTAATTTAGTGAATACCTGAGCTCCTTGTAGTTGATCAAGTAGATCATCAATTCTCGGTAATGGGTACTTATTCGTCGCTGTCATCCGATTCAACTGTTTATAATCAATGCATAATCTCAAGGTCCCATCTTTCTTCTTCCTAAATAATACTGGAGCCCCCAAGGTGATACACTAGGTCTGATGAAGCCTATATCAATAATTCCTACAACTGGGTCTTAAGTTCCTTAAATTCTACAGGTGCCATCCTATACAGAGGAATAGATATAAGAGTGGTACCAAGGACAAGGTCGATAGTGAACTCTGTCTCCCTATCTAAGGGTAATCTTGGTAATTCACTAAGAAACACTTTCAGAAAATCCCTAATAATAGGAATATTCTGAACCGTTTGTTTAGTATGAGTGTCAGTCACGTAGGCTAAGTAAGCTTCATACCCACTTCGAATCAGGCAATACAATCTTTTAAAGGCACTCATCGAGGAAATTAATCTGGTTGGCACTGCTTGACTAACACCTCAAAATATCATCCTTAGTTTATTAGGAGATTCAATGATCACCTCCTTAGTGTAGCAGTTCATCACAGCCTTGTGTGTAGTGAGTCAGTCCATACTTAGGATAATATCTATATCTCTCAATTGCAAAATTATCAGATCAACTTTCATCTCAGCCTGATCAATCTAAATAATACACTCTTTACATAATTCCCCAATTACTGTAGTACCACCCACTAGAGTACTCACTACTAGGCCATATCTCAATATCCCTCTCTCACAATGCACTTTAGATGCCAGATGCAGTATGATGAATAAATGCATAGATCCTGGGTCTAGCAATGCAAACGCCTCTAAATTAAAGACATGTAACACACCTACAATGACATCTGGGGAGTCCTAAGCTTCCTGTTTGGTAATGGCATAGATCTTAACCTGAGACTGTGATTGATTGCTTCGCACCTCAATTCTAGCACTAGGACCTACAGAATTTGTTCTACCCCTGCCTCTACCTCTCTGTCCCACTCCACTGGCTCTACTTTGCTAGGCAGTCATTTCAGTTACCGTTCCTTCTCTCACTCCCATCTGTGCTCCAACAATAGCAAGATAATCTTTTATTTGATGCTTAAAGAAGCCACAACGTAGGCAAGCCCTCGACAGCTTCCAATATTCACCACCATGTCTCTTCCTATAATGCTCACAGCTAGCATCTATGGTGGTAGCCTGCTATAAGTCTGCCCTTTTGACACCTGACCTATACCAGAATAACCAAAGCCATCTCACGGTATAAACCCTAACTGTCTTGATCTCAGCTATGATTGTGACGGTCTACTTTGGTGTCTACTAAATCATTTACCAGAATTAGCTTGAAATTTGTTAGGTCTCTTCATTTTAAACTCTCGCCTGTACTTACCCCATTTATCCTTTAGTAGTTGCTCAATTCTGATCGAAACAGCTCTCAACTCAGTGAAGCTACTCAAATTGGTAATTGCCAACTTTGTTCTAATTTCCATGTTCAACCCATCTTTAAATTGTCTACATTTTTCCTCCTTAGTCGAGATCAAAGTTGTAGCATACCCCACCAATTCAGTGAACTCCACTTCATACTCAACTACAGTGAGGTTCCCGTGTTTCAGATCGAGGAAGTCCTTCATTTTTGGTCCAGGTAGATCTTTGGCATGTAGTTGCCCTTGAAGACCCTCAAAATGTATTCCCACGTCAGTCTGCAGAGTTGGACCGAACTACTAGGAACAGTCTTCCACCACTAGTAAGCCAGGCCTTACAGTAACGAGATGGCATAATCAAACCTCTCGTCTGGTTCACAATCCATCTAGTCCAATGTCCTTTCTGTCCGTTCTAACCAGTTCTCTGCTTCGACATGGCTTGTACTTCCGTAGAAGTCTACAACTTCCTATTTTCTAAGTTTGTCATATCTCCTTTCTCTCCTCTCAACTACTCTTGGAGGCATTGGTTCAAACTGGGGCATAGGAGACTCTCTATTAGCCCCTATTGACTCAAGGTCAGCTGATTCAATGACTCGGTCTTTGACAGCAGACGACCTATAACAGACAACAATTGTAATCACTATACGAATCTCTCGCTAGATATTATGTTAAACTACTCCTATATATCCCTAGGGTTGCCAAACCATACTCTAATACCAAAATTTGTAACATCCTACTACCATTGAGCATATACCGACATTCCAGAGAATATCCAAGCACATACCCCATGGAAGTAGCATGTTAGAGCAGTCACATCAACTTATCATGGCATCATATAGAATAGAAGCATTTCGAAGAACTAACTTTCCTTATATCTTTCATAGATATAAGCTTACATTGTCATTACATTCCATAATCCATGTATTTACATTTCCAAAGACATTTGATGTAACATCCCACCCTCGATGAGAAGGGTAGAATAGTAATTTGGAAACGGCTAAGAGTGTTTAGAACGGTTTTGAAATATTCATGCACATTCTTACATGTGAATAACGAAATTTGCACATGAAAATAAATGTACATGCATTCATGACATTTCCCGGTATATGTGCCTTAATGTGATTTTGTTGTGGAAAATGTGATTTTTGTGTTCAAAAATTTAATTGGAGTGGATTTTTGTGTGTTTGACATTTTTAGGAAATTTTGAAAATTTTTCTGGAAAATTTCGGAGAAAATTTTTGGACCGGAAAAAAATTGTCAAATGACGGACTGATGGGATTTCCGGTACCGAAAATGACTGTACGATGGCACTAAAAAATTAGATACATGATGTTTGGATTTATTAATTAGAGCCATTGGATTTTGGGACCAATGTTAGAGTAGAAATTGGAGACCAAATGGACTAGTTACTAAGGGGACCAATTAGGAGCATAAGGAATTGACATGTGTCACTTGCCCCACCACTTATGTAACCCACGAAAGTGTTAACTGAAAGACCATATGTTGTGGTCTTTCATTGAGCCATGTACGAGACTTTAGATGGGAAAGGGTTAAAGGTGACTTAAATGGTAAGTTCTTCTAGATCTCTCCTCTGTAGCTTCTCCCTCCCTTCCTCCTTCGTTGATTCAAGCTTCATCTAGACATGCAAGCTTTCCTTTACTGCTTGCTTTTTATTCCTTTGTTCACATATAAATTATAACCTAAGCCTTGCTATAGTGATGACCGTGTGGTGTTGGGAGGAAGGTAGAGAATTGGAGTAGTTTGAAGAATTAAAGGCTAGTGAGGTGAGAGTCTTGTTTTAAATTGGTAGTTGTTGCATGAATTGTGATGTCTTGAACATTGATTTCGTGGTACTTGGGATTTGATTGTATGGATATAAATTGATATAACATGTAAAGTATAGTTGACTTGTGTGTTTTGAATGGATTTTAGTAAAGTAAATTGAATGAAAAGTGGTATAGAAGTGGTATTGGAATTTGGAAGTATAGGATTTGGGTTAGGTATCAAGCTGGAAAAATTTAAGTTGTGTATGCTTTATTGTTTTTGCCATAACTTTTGATAGGGTTATGCAATTGATGTGAGGTTTGTCTTAAATTAAAATTAAGACATTTGGCTATATTTTTTGTGAAGGAGGTGCTGTCCAATTTTGATTAGAAGAGTGTTAAATCTTGCTTTGAAAGTGAAGTATAGGTACAGTATGAACAATAACCGAGGAATGTGACCTGGAACTTTGATGAATTTTTCTAGATTGATTGAGGTTGAATTTGTGAAATCGGTCTAAATGAAAGTTGAAGCTCTTCTTATTATCTTTCCATAGCCACCAAGTATACAATTTTTCGATATGTATGTTGAGAGTTATGAC
Organism: Erythroxylum pelleterianum; assembly: GCA_027563865.1. Classification (NCBI taxonomy): domain Eukaryota; kingdom Viridiplantae; phylum Streptophyta; class Magnoliopsida; order Malpighiales; family Erythroxylaceae; genus Erythroxylum; species Erythroxylum pelleterianum. The sequence continues at coordinate 10,308 of JAOQMR010096273.1, forward strand.
CTGTTGAATGTCAGCTGTTTATGTGCATTGTGTTGGAACCTAGTCCTAAATGTAGGTTTTGTGAGTATTGTGCTTGGAAGCTAAATTATGGACTATTGTGATCCAAATTAGCTCAAGTGATCTTCTGGAAAGTTGTATAGGAGGAATTAGCTTTAAAATGAGATATAGCATGCTAATTTTAGATGTCAGAATTGGGAGTTATGAATTTTCAAAGGCTGGACCTAAGTTAGGTAATCTGCTAGTTATCAGGGCAGCCACTTCCATGACGTTTTGAACTAGTTAGTGATGGAATTTGCTTTTAAGCCCTTCATGAAAATTGAAGCATATTGTCTGGTCTTTTCATTGACATAAAGTGGGAAATTTTTTAACATTTAGACAAGGAGTTATGATTTTTAGAAAATTGTTGTACTGTTCAGGTGATTTAAGTGGGCAGAATATTTAATTGAATTTTTGACCCATTTAGCAATTGAATTTGGTTCCATGTTGTTCATGAAAGTTGTAGAACAGGTTTTGATCTTTCTTTTGACATAAAGCTTGTAATTTTTGGCAAAGGGAATGGAAAGTTATGGTTTTTGCGAAATAGTATACTATTTTGGGAAATATTGTGAAGGCAGTAACTTTGAGTATATTTTTGACACCCTTAGGGGTGAAATTGGTTTTTGTGTCCTTCATGAAATGTGTAGAGTTTTTCATGATCTTTCCAACGAGATATGATTTGTAATTTTCTGATAAGTGTGTAAAGAGTTATACACGTTTGAAATTCGGATAGAAAAAGGGAAGGAAGAAAGTCGCGATCGCGAGATGGCTGTTGGTCTTAATGGCTCGCGGGTGCGAGCCGTCACAGTCGCGAACGGCTCGGATAGCTTTGCGGCTCACAATTGCAAGCGGCTTGTTTGGAGTTAAAGCTTGCCTTGCGAGTGCGAGGCGAGCGGATTTTCCGCAGCCTCGCCCTCGCGAGGAAGCACTTTGTTTTGATATATTTTTATATATGTTTAAATTCTGGCCATTGTTTTATTAAATTTTGGACCTATAGAGGTCTGAACTTAGTGATTTTGGTGTCGTTAGATTTCTAATTTTTAGACAGAATTTTTTGTGAAGGAAATTTTTGGATTAATATCGGGAATGTCACGAACATGCATTGTACACATTTTTAATTGCTACATGTGCATTTTTAAATAGTTCTGACTGTACATTGGTAATGTTTGTGCAATTGCACTGTTATAGAGGTACGTTTGGGACGTCAACCTACCGACGTTGCTGAGACTTCCAGGTATTAGCTCGGAAGTTATAGGTGAGTGACCTAGATGGATCTCTCTCAATTATTATATGTTCACTGTGGTGAATAATGGTGGGAATGTGAATTGTGTTATGATTATGGGTTCCGGACAGAAGGTCCGATATAATGGGAGATATGACATAGAAGTGTTATCTGGTTGTGAATCTGTGAAATTACTTGTTTCTGATGTGACGAAATGTGACACGTGAATTGAATCTGTGAACTACTTGCTTCTGAATGTGTGACTGTGATATTATTGAATGTAAACTGGATGAATTACATTTACATATGAAATTGTTAAATGTGTATTTGGACATGAATGAAATTGTGAAATGCTCCGCTTCTGTGCATATATGTGATTGCTAAATGTGTACATGGATATGAAGGAAATTGTGAAGAGCTCCGCGTTAATGTGGAAGGCCGGACTGAGGTCCAACAATATGAGAACGTGACTGAATGGGATAAATAATTATGAATGACGCATTCCATTGCATGAATGCATGAACATAATGGGAGTTGTGACCGGAGTAGCCACCGATTAGAGCTATAATGTTGGGTCTGGGATTCGGTATCGGGATTCGGTACCGGGATTCGGTGGCCCAGCCACCCCCGCATTCCCCCTATACCCTCGCGGCCCACATAATTGGTACTGTCCTCTTTGGTCTGGGAATCCCTCTCCAGGATTCGAACACAAGACCTCAAGGTTTTATAGCTTCCACATGCTCGCCTCTTACCATTGAGTTAGAAATGAAGGAGTTATAGTTAAAATACTATCTTAAATAAAACAGTGAAAAATGACCATCTACGACTTCATAGCAAAATTAGAAAATCTAGGAGACTAAATTGCAATTCGGTTTCTTCATAAAACTTGGAGCTTTATGTCTCTAGTTTAATTTAAAACAAGATTCACCTCGATCCGAGCTCCATAGCTCCGGATATTTCAAAATTAGTAAAGTATATTCAGGCTTTGCCAACCGATCGCCATACTTTGTTTCAAACCATCTCTTTCAATATAAAAGAAATACTGATAAATCAAGTATGAAAAGATAGGAAATTTTCTTAGGAATCCATCGCTTCGAAAATGAGGTCAATCGGAGACCTACTCAAAAAGTTATGGCCAAAAGAAGGAAGAGGGGTCGGTCGGCCAGGAACCGACCCCAACAGACGAGCTCCAAGCACCCAAGGGCGCTCGGCTAGGCGCACGCATGCCGAGCGCCTGGGCGCCTCGCCCAACAACCTGACCCATCCGACTTCTAACTCTTCTAACTTTTGACTCCGAGCTCCAAATCAGACACGGTTTGTTTCGTTGGAAAGATAGAAGAAAAATATACATTTTCAAGAAGGACTCAAAGACAAGCTCGGACCCTAAAGGAATCAAAAATTTACACTAAGACTAATCGACTAGCTCTCCACAAACAGCACCAGAACTTATAAACACCAAAACTTTTGACCCCGAACTCCAAATTTAGCAAACTTAGCGTCTATGGAAAGGTAAAAGAATTATCTACAACTCTCATGAGATCACCGACCTAGACTCCATCTCAAAAAGGGTCAAAAGTGGACTCAAAGCTTCTGCTAAAGATCTGTCATTTAAACAGCGC
>JAOQMR010096429.1:0-11771 GCA_027563865.1 Erythroxylum pelleterianum
TGGTCTTGAAGAACCAACGTAGTGTGATCACACTTATGGGTACAAGGTAACGACTCCCCATTACCAACATACACCCGGAAAGGAGGCATTGGTGTCACCTGCAATCAAAGTTTTTCAACAATAGCCAGATGAATGAAATTATGCGTGCTCCCACCGTCAATTAAGACTTAGATGGCAACACCCGAAATCATACTTGTCACTTTAAGCGCCTGAGGGTTCGGTGATCCAGCAAGAGTGTTATTACTTGAGACATCCCCTGACATAACCACTGTATCATCCATAAGAGTATTAGTGAATTGTTCATCTTCCCAATCGTCGGTCCCCAGTAAGGCGAGAAATCTATGTCGGCAAAGGTGGCCCTGCATATATTTTTCGTCGCAATTCCAACAAAGACCCTTGGAAGTGCGTTCCTCTCGTTCCGCCAGCGATAACTTTCTAATGGGCAAAGTAGAAATCCCAGATGGTGTGGCCTGACGAGCTGCAGTCTGAGTGACATTAACAGAAGGATTTCCTAGCTGGGGAGTTCCCATATTGATACCCACCGATCTTGTGGTAGTGGTCTGCCATGCACGGCGACCTCCAGCTGCTAAAAACGGCATGGTGTCAGTGTAATTGGCTACCAATTCGCGAGCAAGCGCAAAAGTCTGGCCCAACGTCGATGGATTTCGTAAATTAACTTCACGACGTATAGGAGGCTTCAACCCCGCCTTGAAGATGGAAATAAGTGTGGTCTCAGAAACTCCAGAAATCTTGTTCAACAGCCTCTCAAATTCTGCCTGATATTCCATAACCGTTGTTCGTTGTTGAAGCTTCGAAAGTAGGCCCATGTAATTCTCATAATGCGCAGGATCAAATCTTTGCTTGACAGCCTACAAAAAATTAAACCAGGAAGTGATGCAATTGTTATTATGTTGGTAAAGGAACCAGTTAGACGCTGGACTTTCGAAAAGCAACCCCACAAGGCGAAGTCTGTCGTCCTCAGGAGTTCGAAAATAGTCGAAATAGGATTGCACCTTGTAAACCCATCCCGAGGGATTTGCGCCATTGAACTTAGGCGCGTCAATCCGAAGATTTGGTGCACGCCTAGCAGGAGTTGTATCTGTATCAACGTTATCGTCAACCGTCTCACTTTGAGGGTTTCGTCGTGGACCAAACGGGTGATTCCCTAGCACCCCTTTATTCTGTGGGTTCAAGAACGCTTTAGCCTCTAAGATGGAATATACCTGATCAACTCGTTGTGACAGAACAAGGTGTTCTTGTCAGTTGGTACGGATTTCGAGCATGAGGTTTTGGATGGCTAACAAAACGTCATCCTGGGATTTAGAACTTGGCGAACCTTCATGAAATTCTCCGGTCATGATGATAATCGATGAGTCCAATTAAGATGAAAGCACCAATTGATACCAAGGACCCTTCGTCGAATAGGTGAATTGACACGATGTCAGAGAAGAAGAACAGAACATCGTGTTGTAGACGGCTGGGGGCAAAGGTGATTTTCAGAGTAGACTTTTAGGGTTTAGGAAAGAGGTAATTTTTCTTATTGATTCGTGACAAGTTGAGTTACATCAATATTTATAGAAAAATAATTACCTATCCTGTCGGTTCAAATAAAAGCGTCAAGGGAAAGAACTGAAAAGAAAACCCTTGAAGGAGTGTTATAATTCTACTCAACGTAAAAATAAAATTAAAACAAATGAATAATTAAAAACAACTCAAATATAATCCTTGAACCTAGTCGGCCGTGAAGTAGCTCGACATGATCTTCTCGGTGCAGTGACCTCAACCTCATGTAGCGTATCAATGAGCTAGCCTAACCTATGGCCCGACTGGAACGACAAAAATGACTTTTTTTATTATTTAAAAATATTAAGGAAGGGTCGAGCTGACCTGGGCCACAGGTCGTCCAGCTCTAATTCGTCGACCCATGGGCTACCCAACCCATGTCGGGCTGACCCTGGCCAGGAATGACCTGGGCCTAGCCCGACCCATTGACACCCCTAGCTTTAGATATACCTACTATCTTTGTTGGTTGGATTATGGAATGTGTTCGTTCGTCTTCACTAAGTATACTTGTTGTAAACGGGATTCCTTCTAAACCATTTAAAAATGCACGGGACATTCATCAAGATGACCCATTTTTCTCCTATTTCTTCACTATTGCCATGGAAGGTGTCACAGTAGCATCATAACTGCAAACTACTTTCACCTCTATAAAATAGTCCTTTCTCTATAGTGCCAGCAAGATATCTCAAGACATGCATAACCCCATCCCAGTGAGCCTGCGTTAGAGAAGCCACAAACTATATACTGAAGGTTATGTCAGGTCTGGCCATGTTTAGATAAAGCAACCTCCCAACTAGCCTCCTGTACTTGTTTGCATCCTGGAGTAGCTCACTTTTCTCTTCAAACTTATGCTTTATGGGCAATAGAGTTGCAACAGCATTAGATTCAACAAGTCCACAATCAAATAAAATGTCATCTAGATACTTCTTTTGAGAAATAAAAGTACCTGCAGGAGTCCTAGTTATTTCAATACTAAGGAAATATTTAACATTTCCCATATCCTTGATGGTAAAAATGGAATGGAGAAATTTCTTCACAGCAACTATATCTGCTTCACAATTCCTCCAATTAACACATCATCTACATATACTAAGAGAGCAATAAAGCCATGTTTATTCTCCTTAGTGAACATACAGTGATCATTCACTGATTGAGAAAATCCATAATTTATAATCTGAGTAGTGAATTCAGAGTTCCATTCCTTATATGTTTGTTTCAACCCATATAAGGACTTTTTTAATCTGCACACTTCTCCTTGTCCTGTTTTGGTGTAACCTTCGGGTGGAGTTAAGTAAACTTATTCCTTCAAATATCCATGCAAGAAGGCGTTATTGATATCCAATTCGTGAACAAGCCAGTTTTTCATAGTTGCTAGAGCAAGAAATGTCATTACTGTTACTAACTTAGCAACAGGTGATAAACTATCAAAGAAATCAATACCAGCTATTTTATTGTACCCTTTTGCTACCAATCTAACCTTATAACTCTCCACATTCCCATTGGAATCAAATTTCACCTTGAAAACCCATTTTGATCCTATTGCCTTCTTCCTTTTGGGCAGCTTGGTTATCTCCCATGTCTGATTTTCTTCAAGACCTGATAACTCCTTGTTCATAGCCTCTATCCATTCTTCATATTGTACAGCCTGGTGATAAGACTGTGGTTCCACGATTTTGTTGACATTAGCCATAAAAGTTATATAAGTAGGAGAAACATCATAAACAACATCAGAATCTAAAGTACTGCAAGTCACATAGTCTTGCATCCATACCGGTGATCTTTGTTGTCTTAATCTCATTCTGAGTTGTTATGCAGGCACAATATCTTCATGCACATTCTTAACTACTCCTTCATGCATCTCTGATTCATATCCCACATGGTTTAGACCAACATCTTCTGCCAAATCTGCAGGATCTTCAAGAACACGTCTTTCTCCAGCTTCCTCTACACTTTCAATGCCCTCAGCATATTTACTCACCACCAAATCATTACAATCAATATCATTCAGACTCTAAACTAGATCGAAAATGTCAACAGCATTATGTCTGCTCTGTTCTCCCTTAGCAAAAGGAAACACTTTCTCATAAAAGACCACATCCCTTGAACTGAATACCAAATGAGTTTCTAAGGCATACACTCTATATGCCTTTTTGTCCTGCATCATATCCCACCATTACATATTTTTTCGCCCTTACTTCAAGTTTATCTTTCCTTGGAGTTGTGTTTGTAACATAGCACAAACATTCAAAAATCTTCAACCTCTCATAATCAGGTGCCATATGATATAACAATTCAAAAGGAGACTTCCATCCAAGGATAACAGTTGGTAATCTATTGATGATATATGCTGCAGTTAAAATTGCCTCTCCCTAAAATCTTTTAGGCATCTTTGCTTGAAACAATAATGCTCTAGCAATCTACAATAGATGCTTATGCTTCTTCTCCACTACTCCATTCTGCTGTGGAGTATATGGACATGTTCGTTGGTGCATGATTCCCTTTTCGTCAAAAAAAATGATACAAGTCTCATTAACAAATTATGTTCCATTATCTGATCTCGCCTTCTTAACTTTAGCATGAAATTGTTTTTCTACCATATTGACAAAGCCTTGCAATGTGTCAGGTACTTGAGACTTATATTTTAGCAAAACAATCGAAGTTTTCCTGCTAAAGTCATCAACAATGGTTAAAATGTAATGACAAGAGTTAAGACTTGCCTGTTTGTATAGACCCCATATATCAACATGTAATAGCTCCATTGCTTGTTTTGCATTAACAACATCGAATGGAAAAGGTAGTCTCTGTTGCTTTGCCAAGTGGCATATATCACAAGGGTCATGTAACTCCTTCATATCATTACAACCAATATGTTTCAGTACTTTGAATGAAGCATGTCCAAGTCTTGAATGCCAAATTTCAGCATTGTTATTCATTATGGAGTGGGAAATACGCGAATTGGAAAGTACATTTTTTGAGTAAAAAATACTATCAACTCTACTCACTGGTATGGTATCTATACAGGCTTTCACATAGCTATTTATTACAGAAGAATCAAAAGATTTTGAAGTAAGTATATAAAGGGTCCCTACCACTTCTCCTACAACAATGATGCTGCTACTCTTCAGGTCCTATATTATACAGTGTGAAGGAAAGAAAGTAACTTAAGTATTAACATTTTTGGCAAGTTTATTTACTAATAAGAGGTTAATTTGAATGAGGGTAGGTATAGGACATTTTCAAGAGTTAGTTTGGGGTTTAATACTACATGGCTGACATGACTAACCATGGTAGTACGAAAATCAGGTAACTGAATTAGCACAATATTCTTAAGTTTTCTTCTTTGTCTCATAAGTGTAGAATCATAACACATATGGTTCAACGCCCCTGTATCTATTATCCAAACATTCCTATCAGATATGCTCAAATCATATAATGTTGTGCATTTAGAAACAACATTACCTGCAAAAGCAAAGTTTGCAAACTCTCCTCCTTCTCCTTTTGTTGCTGGCACCTTTCCTTGCACAAGTTTAGCCAGTTCTTGTTGCATTATCTGTATCTGCATCATCAAGCTTCCAAGATCTATACCTTCTGAACTATTTTGTGCATCAAAAGGTGTATCAACAATTTCAGCATCCATGTTAGCATTGTCCTTTTTAAACCTGTTCCTTTCTTCTTCCTCGGCTATTCATACCACTCAGGGTACCCATGAAGCTTGAAACATGTATCTTTCGTGTGTCCCACATTATGGTAGTGCTCACATTGTCTATTAGATTTGTTCCCATAATCCTTCTTCTTGTTTCCAAATTTATCATCTCCTTCTTTAAAACTATAAGCCTTAGCAAGTGAGGCTGTATTTGTACTTTTAGTAGAGAAAGTCATAGTCACTTCTCTTTGACTCTCCACCCTTAGTACCATGCTATATGCTTTGTCAATGTTAGGTGCTGGATCTAAATTCAAGATTCGACTCCTAACTTTGTCAAATATTTTGTTCAAACCCATAAGAAATTGCAGCAACTTAGAAGCATCTTCTCGTTCCTTGAGTTTGTCAGTCAATCTTTTACAGCAAGTTCACCTAGTACATCCACAAGTAGGCAGAGGCATGAGCTTGTCAAACTCGTCCCAACGTTGGTTGAGCTTATTGAAATATTACGTAACTGAATTATTTCCCTGTTCGGTAGAACTCATTTCCCTCTCCACTTGATACATTTGGGTTGTGTTACACACCCCAAAACGTTTCTTCATAACCTCCCACAGATGCTTGGCACTAGGAGAATATACAAAACTATCCCCTAGATCCTTAGAAATAGAATTTCGAAGCCAGCATTTGATCATCGAATCTACTCTCTTCCACTTCTTGTACCGAACTGAATCTGTAGGTGGCTCCAGTGTTCTATCTATAAAGCAAAGCTCATCTTCAGCCTCAATAGAGGTTTTGATAGCTGTGCTCCAGCTAAAATAGTTAAATCCAGTCAATGGCGTAGTCACAAGTGTTATACCTGGATGATCAGAAGATTGCAAGAAATATGGATCATCATCCATACTTGCTGCATTTTGAGTAAGAATCTCTTCTCTATTCGCCATTATCAAGCTAGCCGTCAACAATCATGATCATTTCCGTTTGAAATCAAGAACCATATTACTCTGATACCATGAACAAGTTGATAACTACTTTTTAGAGAGAAGAAAAATTTATATATTATTCATTAACTCAGCTTCGGGTATATATACATTATCAAAGTGAAAGACTCACTCAACTTGTGAGAACTAACTATACAACTGTACACCTAACTGTCAACTAACTAACTATACAGCTCATTACTTTCACAGTTTGTCTAGACTTCTAAACCCTCTCACTGTTGCGAATGGAAATTTTTGTTATCATCATAAATGCTCTGCACTCAACTTATCCCACCTCATATTTGTGGATGATCTCCTGTTCTTTAGTGTTGCCGATAAAGATTCAATTTATATCTTAGTGAAGGCATTGAAAATGTTCTTGAAATGGTCGTCAAAACTGAATATCAATTTGAGAAGAGTAGCATCTACACCTCAGCAGATGTAAACAACCCTATGGAGTTCAGTCGAGCTACTGAACTTGGCCTCTGTCCTCCCTCTCTAAGTTATCTTGGGGTGCCTATTACAAGTCCTAGGATAAAGATGTCTGATTGTATTCCTCTATAGGAAAAAATCAAATCCAAAGTTAATTTGTGACAGAATAGGCACCTATCGTATGCTGACAGAATTACATTGATTATTTCTGTTTTGAGTAGTCTTCAAATACACTGGACAACACATCTACATGTACCTCGGAAGCTCATAAAAGAAGTTGACAGATTATTAAAGGCTTTTCTTTGATCGGACAAAGTAGAAACACATCTATCAAGTATGTCTTCGGCAGAATTACTAAATGCACTACAGGAATAAGAACAAAGGAGGATGATGAGAGAAGAAGGAATCATTGAAGGTACTCTGCTAGCAAAAGAAAAAAATTCAGGAGGAGACAAAAGCAAGAATTTCAACAAGATCGACAACAACAATAGAAACAATGATGATTCATATCCACCATGCCCACATTGCAAAAAAACCAATCACCCACAAAGAAGATGTTGGTAGAGGCTTGATATCAAATGCAGAAAATGTGAACAAATTAGGCATATAGAAAAGACTTGCAAATCACAAAATGAAGAGGCAAAAGCAGTACATCAAGAGGATGAATTATTTTGACATTAAAGCTCTACAACTCCTAAGGCAAGGAAGAGTTTGCTGCTTTAGATTAGATTGCAGATTCTTGATTTTAGGAATCAGTTTAGAGATATTGATTTGATATCTATCAAATAAATTAGATTTTATTTTATGCTGCTTTAAATTAGATGCTATCTATTTTTGAATTTTAGTTAGAGAAAGACTACATAAATTGTCAAGTTTCTATTCAATAATATAATGGTTTTCTACGACAAAACATTTTTTTTCTTATCTTTTACTTATTATGCTTTAGTTCTATAAAAACAATAGAAAGCAAAAACAAAACCATAAAATTAACAAATTATCCGTACAAGTTGTGATTCGTGTACAACTTTAATTTACAATATATAAATACATGTAGGAATGGCAAAACAAGTCCGGCCGACCCAGCCCTAACGGTCCAACTTCTCACCACAAAATGACGTTGTTTTGGTCTCAAGCTTTAAGAAACTTGAGACTAAAATGGCATTGTTAAGGGAAGATTCCCAAAATGATGTTTTGGGCAACTGCATTGTTCAGGCCTGGGAGGGACGGGCTGGGCAACCAGTTGCCATCCCTAAATACGTGTAATCGCATCAGTAGCAAGAAATCAATATACAGATTTTTGGTCTCATGAGAGGTAATAGCATCTACAATTCATCCTCATCAAGCCACAAGACCTCATCCATCCAAAACAATGTTAAAGATACCTTGTTGTTCTCAAGAATAAACTAATAAGAGCAGCCTTAGGTTCAAAGGCCAGTGACTGAATTTACTGCATCACAACAGAGGCAAACAATTTGATTCAATGGTTGATGTCATAATTACATTCTTCACATTGTACTGAACAGAGATTGTTAACTACAGTAAAATAAGAAAAGTCAAATTCCACCGCTGTCAAGAATTTTGAGCGCCTTCTTATACCCACCACCCAACCACAATAATTGAAGCTTGAAAGTCTTTAGAAATACAAATAAAGCAAAGCCAAATCATAGTTATTTAACAATTTAGAAAGTGAAAACTGCAGAACTTGAGATAAATCATTTGCATAAAAATATAAAAACTACTGTTCATCCATTTAAAAGCTTTTCTCCAGGCTTTATTATTTTGATATGGCTTAGACACGATCATCCGTTTGAAGCATCCGAGACGATCACAATTATTTGTTTTTGGATATATAAAGCTCCCCAAGTTTTTGGACGAAGTTTTAAACAAAAATTAAAATTTGGAATACAAGACTGACACATCATAAACACGGAGTCTCAAACTCAATAGATCAATAAATGAGGACTAAACTGTGTGAACCAACTTGCATGTTGCAAAATGATAAAATTGTCACAGCTGCATCTGTAAATGTATGATAGTTACAAACACATGACGGATTGTAAACTTTAATATTGATTGACTAAGAAACTCTTGAATATTTTTGTAGAATTTTTATAAGGACTGATGCTAAAGCAATTGATCGATTCTCTATTTTCTAATCCACGTTTCAAGGTTGGCTACTAAAATTACAGTTAATCCACACTCCAAACTTTAAACCTTGATGGTGTTATTCACGTGAGGAAGAACAAAGGGAGTTATACTTTGAGATTGCAAATGAATGTCTTTCTTTTGACTCCCTTAATCCTCCTTTTATACGAGGACGATAACCGACGGAAGTTACATCTTGTATAACTGCAAACAACTCTCACTCGGTCACATAAGCTACGAGTTATATCTTCTAGCTAAAATTTCACTTGTCATACTGAGAATGAGGTGTTACTATATTAGAACCAAGAATCATAAGCAAAGCACCTGATGCTAAATGCTAGTATGATGCAGAACATTTGAACAATCTCCTTGAGGGCTGCTGTTTAACTGTATACAGTATATGCAACAAGGTGCTCAAAAATTGGTGCAAAGAAATTGTCCAGATCATGTTTTAAGGAGAGAAATATCTTACAAAACAAAATTGAATGGAAGGCTTTTGTATACAACAGATAAAATTAGACCAAACTATGTGCAAAAAATTGTGAAATCGTGTGTTGAAGTTCAGAAGTCAAAAGTTGTTTTACCTCCCATGATACAGCTGTTTGATCCTTGGATGCTGAGGCTAGATATCTCCCCTTACGAGAAAATTGCAAGAACCAGACTTCATCACCGTGAGCTTCCAGAATCTGTTACCACCAAAGTAGTCGTACTCTTCCAGTGACGGAGCCAAGAACGGAGATATGGGAGGCCCAAATAAAATATAAATTTCACCAAAATTTTTATATCAAAATTAAATTAAAAAACAAAGTCTTATTAAGAATATAAAATAGCTAAAATTACAATGATCATCGCTTACTTTTCATAGATTGAAATCTTTTCATAATAACGTCATTGTTAATATTTGCAAATACATATCTTTCAATATAACACACTAAATAATCATTCAATAGGTCATCTCCAATTTTATCAAGAAGTGAACTCTTGATAATTTTCATTGCGGAGAAAGCCCTTTCCACTATGGTTGTAGCAACTGGTAAAAGTAATGACAATTTGACTAACACATAAACCAAAGGGAATACATGATGCTTTCTTAACATTCTGATTTAAACTATATGATGACTGAATAGTCGGTCTTAATTTTTTAAAATATTTTTCTATAACTGCAAAATAAAAAAAAATAATTAGAACCAATATTTACAAATTCTATAAAATTTATTTTTTCCATTAATCAATTCGCGTAATCACTTTTCTATTTAACAACAAAATGCAATTTTTTCCATAAAAACTAATCAATCTGTTGTCCGCATTATCACTTTTGTATTTGTCTTACCTTTTTCAATCGTCAGTCGTCACCTTATGAACCATCCAAAAACTGATTGTCTATAATCCACTGAAGAGCAGATGAGAGCTGACGACAACGATTTCTATTAAGATCTTCCAGAAGAGCAACTCTATGATAGGGTTTTAATATATTATATATATTATAGATGACGACAACGTTGCTTTTACAACAACTTATAGGGTTTTGATATATTATATTATATTATATATATATATATTAAAAATAAAAAAATTATTTAATTTTTAAAAAAATTTGGAGGGCCCAGTGCACCTATCTCCGTCCATGTACTCTTCCATGCTTCAACCATATAAAGACTCCATAGTATACTCGAATATTGAAGGGCTTTAAGTTGAGTACGAGGTGGTTGGTTCGTACGGGAAAATGGTAATAGAAATGAGAATAAATACAGTTAGAAATAGGAATAGATATTATCATTTTAATTATGATGATTGGTTAAGAGAAAGGAATGACTACCAGTACTATTGATAATGGTTGGTTTGTAAAAAATATTGAGAAATAAAATTAATGAATGAATTATATTTTAATTAATTATAATATAGTTAATTAATTAATATTATTACTTTAATTAATTATATTGTAATTAGTTATATTTTAATTAATTAATTGTATTTAATTAGTTAGTATTAAAAATATTTTTTAAAAAAGAGCCAATGTTAAGGAATAAGTTTCATTCCTCTACTAAATGGAGGATACGGAGGATTCTCCAAACGTGGGATATCAAACTATTGCCCCTATAATAATAATCAACAATCAACCACTCACTTTTCATTAATATTAAATTTTAATATTAATATTAAAAATAAAAAATCTTTTTATTCAACTTTTGGAAAAGACCAACTGGATTAAATAATATTTCATACATTATATAAATCCAAAAAACAATAAAAAATAATAACAAAAATCTGAATGACATGATATGTTTTTGTTTCCATTTTCTAAATAGAAAACCGTCTTTCTCTATCCTTTGTTCGTTTTTCCTTAGGAAGAGACGACTTTTTCTTTGAGAGCGTTCTTCTGCACAATTTCTCATTTGGACTATTAATGATTTGAAGAAATTGAAGACTTGTACGCAGCAATTTCAATATTCAATATTTTTTTTTTTGGTCGAACAATATTCAATATTGCAGACGCCATAAGTTGAAAATAGTTCGAAAGTTAGGCTGATTGATGCATACTGGGTAAGACTAATCAACGATCACGTTCACAATACCAGCCATAAGTTTGAAAATCGTTCGAAAGTTACGCTCAATTCATACTGAGTAAGACTAATCAACGATCCCAATACCATCTAGGCTCTGTTAATGACCCATATTACTTTATTTCATTTTAATATAAAGTGAGCTCAAAATAATAATTATTGGATTTGTTAAAGAAAATTAGAATCGTTATAGTTACTTAATAAACAAACTCTTTCCTCTCTCTTTAAGTGAAAAGAAACGTATACAGATATTAAAATATACACGTTTTTATACTATTGAAAAAAATAAAAAATAAAAGGAAAAAAGACGAGAGGGGATAAAATTTAAAGAAGAGATTTGCTAATAAGAAGAGATTACACGAATTTAGATCAAAGTTAACATTAATTCTAAGATTTAAAGGTGTTGAAGTAATTATGTCATAAATGTAGGTAAATTCTATGCTTAAAATATTA
>JAOQMR010096495.1:0-13162 GCA_027563865.1 Erythroxylum pelleterianum
AAGCAAATGCATAAATCAACTATCAATAGGGTAGCAAAATTGTGTTAATTTATAATGTTCAAAAGATTCTCTTCACCGTTTTAAGCATCCTTCTAAATAATGAACTCATTGATAGAATACTTTCATTGTACTTATAAATCTTAACAAAAAAATTAATTAATATTAGAAGAAAATAATATCAACACAAATATTTAAATGCCTAAACTTAAGAGAGGTAAGTTCATAAGGGTAAAATATTTAATTATGTCCAAAACATGATAATAAGATCAACATAATAAAAATGTTATAGTAAACAAATGATAACTAGTTAGAAAGACATAAAGCTGTCTAAAACATATAGAAAAGTATTCATTGTAACATGTCAAAACACTCGTCTCAAATGATAGTATTTTTTTAACTTTTCTTTAACTACTCTTTAATTTTCTTAGTGGAAAAACTATAAATATACAATCATGAAGAAAGCTATAAATTTACAAGTAGAGGTAATAATAGTGACATAATTATAAATATTTTAAAATGGAAGAATTATAAATGCAACAATGATAAAATTATAAATATTCCGGAGTAATAAAATTTTAATACTTCATCGTCAATCTCTAGATAAGTGAGTAAATTACGACTCGACCTAGTGATATCTTGTTAATAGGGAAGCCATTTGTGATGATCTTAGATGGGCTTAGGTCCTCTTCCAAAAATTAAGTGATCCATGGGAACAATTTGAACAAAGAAAACCTAAAAAGGTGATAAAACATAAAAAAGCAGTAGGCTATGGTGGAGGTTCGAAAAATCCAAATTTAAAAAACCTTTTTTGTTAAAAAATATTACCCAAAACACCTATGAATTCATATACAAATGATACATGATGTGCTTGAAAATTTTTTTGTACAAATGATACATGATGTGCTTGAATTTTTTTTTTATATCCATTGTTAACAAAGGTGTTTGAGAATGTGTGTAAAAGAACACAAAAATATATTAAAAAAAGAGACAAAGATAATTTTAGAACTTATGAAAGTGGCTCTGATACACACATCCAATATTCAATTCTACAACTAACCAATATAAATTTCATAGCTTTGAAGCATGAATATATAATATGATTAGGAAACTTACCTCTTAAAAACAATAAAACTTGATTGGAAGCCATTGATCCTATATAAATTGTTGTAGAATAGGAAGCAATACAATGGAGAAGAAAACTATGAATTTTTTAATCTTATTCATTACCTCCTCTCAAACCATTACATAATTCTTAACTTGATAATAGGTAAAAATACGTAAATTAGGTTAAAGGGTAAAGGGCGCAAAACTCCTTTATGGTTTAAGTAACTTTAAAAAATTCTTTAATATTTAAAAATCCAAAAAAACTTCTTATAGTTTTAAATTTTCAAGAAAACTCCTTTTCTTAGACTTCTAGTATTAAAAAAAAAGATAAAACACACAAGACATGAAAAACATCTCTAGATCAATCAAATGGTGTTGACATCACTACTCAACCCAACTCTTAAAACTGATCCAAATTAATTACATTTGATTCAAACCAATAATTTAGTATAGTTATCTTACATTATTAGGTAGAGTCGAGTTTAATTAGATTAAGTCAATTTTAAGAACTGATTAAATTATCATATCAGTAATATTGGATTAATCAACATGTGTTATTCATGTTTATATGTGTTTAATTGTTATTTTAAAAGGAAAAAACTCAAAGAAAAAGAGTTTTTTAATCTAAAATTTTATAAAGATTTCTTTTAAAATTTGAATATTAAAGATTTTTTTTCCAAATTTACTTAAATCACATGGGAGCTATAGGTCTATCTTACACTAAAAATATATTTATGGTGATTCATAAACCAAAATAGGCTTGGGTGAGATTGGTGAATGGATCTAACAACATATAATACAATTAGCACATAATTCATCTTATAAATAACTTAAATGTCTCGTACACATAATTAATATGTTAATTATTATAAAATTATAATCTTAAAATTAAAAAATATACAATAGGCAATATATGAGTTTTTAGTACGAGCTGAGTGTCATAACTTCAATTGAAAGATCTATAGGTTCTAAATGAACATGTCAACTTCAAACAACCATAATAAGTAAAGTGAGTAAGTGAGGGTTTATATATTATATATATATATAGTTATTGTAATGCATAACACAAGCCTTAGTTATGCGCCTAGGATCAAACGTAAAAGTGAATAAACGGAAAAAATGAGAAAATTCATGATTTGCTTTCCAAATATTTGAATGAGCTTTTTGATGTCGAAACCTTTGAACTTTCTCCACAACCTTTACAAAAGTTGATCACCTAAACGTTGTTAACGTCTTTCTTAATGTGTAAACCTCTTAACGGGTCAGAGAATCTGAATGTTCATAACTTATTTAAGCAGACAATAGGAGACCTTAACAACTATATATAGTAACCATATTGGGTCTCCCCATCGTAGGCCCAATGCATGTTTGACCCACATTGATTAGGGTCTATTTTCTTCTCTAGACTTTAGCCCATTAAACCAGATCCTTTATTGGACTTCTTTATTATCTTTAATCAGACCATATCTAATATAGTACGATTTCTACTCTCAGATACTCCATTATACTGTGGAGTTGTAGGAGGAGTCTATTGTGAGATAATCCTATTCTCTTTTAAGTAACCAAGAAACTTGTGGTGTAAGTATTCATCACCTCGATCTGATCTAAGTGTCATAATGCTTTTACTAGTTTCTTTCTCAACATTAAGTATAAATTCTTTTTAACTTTTCAAATGATTCAAAACAAATTTTATAAAGTACACAAAACCATATGTAGAATGATTATCTGTGAATGTAATGAAATATGAGAGTCCACCTCGAGCATTAGTTGACATAGGCGCATATACATCTGAATGTATTAGCTCTACTAACTCATTGGCACGTTCTCCCTTTCCACTAAAGGGTAATTTGGTCATCTTTCTTAACAAACAAGATTCAAAAGTTTCATATAATTAAAAATCAAAAGGATTCAGATATCCTTCTTTATGTAACTTTGTGATTCTAGTTTCATTGATATGACCTAGCCTGTAATTCCATAAATAAGATTGATTTTGGTCACTTAACTTCCTTTTCTTGCTATTTATGTTAATAACTGGCCTTTCAAGATATAATTCATACAAACTATTTGTAAGTAATCCATATCTATAATAGACATCATCTTTATAAAAGGAACAACTCTTATTCTTAATAATAAAGAAAATCATCTAAATCTAAATAAGAAACAGAAATGATGTTTTTTGTAATAACTAGAACATAATAACAATTATTTAGTTCTAATACAAGGTCAGAAGTTAAAGCTAAACTACAATTTTCTACAATTAATGAAGCAACTCTTACTTTATTGCCAACTTACAAGTCCACTTTGCCTTTCCTTAACAATCTACTCTATGTTAACATCTACATGTTATTACATATATAAGAACCACATCCAGTATGTAATACCCAAGTATATGGAAGAAATGCAGAAAGGTTGATCTCAATCATAAACATATCTGAAAAGACAATTCCTTAAGCTTATTATCTTTCAGGGTAACAAGATAAGATGTGAAATTCCTCTTCCAGTGTCCATTGACTCCGCAGTGAAAGCATGTGCCCTAGTCATTGCTCTTGACACATCCTTTGGGCTTTACTACATTAACATAAGCCTTCTCTTTCTTGTTCTTGTTCTTCTTAGAACCTTTTTTTCTTGCTTTTGAAAGAATCCACAATAAGCACATAACTGGGTTCCTTTTTAAGGTGTCCTTCTGCAGTCTTAACCATATTCAGTAGTTCAGGAAATGTTATATCCTTTTAGTTCATGTGAAAGTTCATAAATAACTTTGAAAAGCTCGAACTAAGAGACTATAACACCAGATCAATGCTTAACTCATGGTCCATGACAAAACCTACTTGAGCTAATTTTTCAATATACCAAATCATCTTTCTCACGTGTAGGTTGACTGAAGATCCTTTTGCCATCTTGCATTAAAACAGTGTCTTGGAGAATTGATACCTCTCCCCCTACTTTGCGCATCAAACAACTCCTTGAGATGCAAAATCATAGTAACGTCCATGTTCTCATGTTGCCTCTAAAATTTTTTGGGATATACTAGCCAATATCACATATGTAGCTTGCTCAACATCATTAATATAATGTTGATATCTCTCCCAAACCTCATCAGTCACATTTGAACTAGGCTTTGGTGGAGCTGGAGTGTCAAGAACGTATAACTTCTTTTCTTACCTGAGAAATATTGTCAAGTTTTGAAACTAGTCTGAAAATTTAGGTCCAGTCAGCTTATTAGCATTCATGATGCTCCTCAATATTAGGTTGGTACTCATCTTCTAATTTGATAACCAGAAGACATAAAAGGAGTAAGTATTAATTTATATCCAAAACTCAAATAAAATAAGGACTTTAATAAAGATTTGATTACTCTCATTATTTTATTCAAAATAATAGCCCTCACTAGTAAATCAGAAAGTTATCAAATAATTTCCTAGTGGGCTAAGATCCCATTTAAAATAATTGATCTTGAGTTTACTCAACAAACCAACTAAATTTAAATCAGGTTGATATCAACTTTACTAATCACATCTTATGTGACTCCTAGATCTGATAGGTGACAACTCTTTACCAAAATATATTATTCCTACCCTACCTTTAAATCCATATGATCATGAGATTGTTTATCCAAATCTTACAAATTTAGTTAAGTAGGACCTATTAATTTAAGATAAAGCATATCTCAGTTAAGGTGACCTTGAGTTTACTCAACAAGCTAAGTAATAAACAAAATTTTGGTTTTATTTTTAAATAATGGAAGTCAACTATCACATTCTTATCGTGTACTTTCGATTTAAAATTTTAAAAATTATTGGTCTCATAAAAAATAATATGTTCTCATTATATTTATAATTTCAAACATAATCTAATTATGAAATAAATTGTTTAAAACCTTTGATTGATTCTAATTATTGATTTGATAACTAATTTAATTTAGTAATTCAACTTCTTGAAAAATTAAATTAAAATCAAAAAATATTCCTAAAAATTACTCTTTGAAAACAATTTTCAAAAATTGGGGAAATGCTTTTTAATTTTATTAAAATATAAACTAATTTAATCTCCATTAAATTAATTTAATTGAAATTAAGGTTTTAAAAATATTTTAAAAATTAAATAAAACATGAAAGGAGTGTACGGGTTAGTACACTCATGTGAGGCGCATGCAGCACATGCGGCAACGGCGTTTCCCATATGTTGTCTCCCTGACATGATACATGCGCCACGTTCTTTCTCAATTTTAGGGTTTTCAGTCGTCGCCTACTTCCTGCCTGCACGTCGCCTCCTTCCAATCACCCCTCCACAGGACTCCACTACGCCGTTTGCTGATTCATGGGCATTAATCGCCCATCTTCGCCAGTGGTGACGCCACTAAATGCTGCGATGCGCCACTGGTGGTACATATGCATAACAAATTAAGACAACATCTATGCATTATGAGTTTTTGTCAAGCAAATAATAACAAATCAATTTCCAGAAACAGAATAACCAGAAGCCAAACAAAGGAGCCGACATGAAAACAATTAATTGTCTAAAACAATTGCAACGCATATACACCCATGATCATGAATCTGCTTTTAGAATCATCTTATATGGATAAACCAGTTTTCAGAATGCAAGCCAAAAGGTGAATTAAAATTTTCCATAAGCAGACAAGCGGTGTAATTTAATTTCAAAGAATATTTCTGAAATTAATCAAATCATAAAGCCTTAATTTTATCAAATCAATAATAATAAAGACTTTAATTCAAGTTAAACAAATAAAGGAGGCTGATATCATTGATGGAAACCAACCATAATCGAATAACGGGCACAACGTAAAATAAATTTTTTTTTAGGTTTCTATTCAGATTCCGATAATTGAATAACTTGAATAATAAAAAATACAAATCGTAAAATAAAAATCATACTTGATTTGATTTTCCTGTTGAAATCCTTTGAAAGATTTTTGATGTGTTAACCATGAGTCGTTCACTTGTCTAGCCTCTAACGGTAGCCGCAAAGCAGCTTCTCAACTCTTGAGAGGAATTAAGCAAGAGTCCTATTTATAGAAAAGGCATTAGGGTTTTTTTAAAATTTTTATTAAAATTAAATATCTTAATTATAATTAAAGTCAAAATCTAATTATAATTAATTTAATTTTAATAAAACCAAATATCTCATATTTGATCCCTAAAGTTTCTCAAACTTTATAATTAAGTGCAACTTAATTAAAATTGATTTTTCCTTCACAAACTACTCTTTAATGTATGACTCATTAGGTTCTTAATAGATTGACAATGAGTATAAATTATAATTAGAATTCATAATTAGAATTAGAATTAGATAAATTTAAACATATTTTAATTTATCTTTAATTATCTAATTAAACAATTATAATCATAAATCAAGATTAACATCTAACAACATGTCATGACTATCCAAATATTAGGAATGTCAAAGTGGTTTGACTTAACCTGTCTATGCATGATTATAATGTATAATTTAATCATTTCATCATTCAATGTTCCAATTGAATAGAGTATGGATATAGTGTCTACTCTTTTATATCCAATCATATTTGTTCTTGCTAATATGTAATTGATTTATAATTAAAGTTTAAAAACATTTTTTCCAAGTGTCAATACACTTTGGTTAGAGAATTCCATAAATCACTATTAATCAAGAACAATAAGACATTATCTCTAATTATTTTAGAGTGAATTGACTTACTCAACTATCTTCGTATGGTTCATACCGCATCTAAGTACTATCAGCTGAATTATCCTAAGTCAGTTCATAAGTAGCATCAAAATACAACAACTCATATATGAGATACTTTGGCAATATCAAGTCTAAGAATCAATTATAAAACTATCATTATAACTAACATTAGTTTAAATATATTCATATTTTAATTTTGGAGATCAATTACTTTCTTCATAAGAAAGAAATATAATGTGTGGTAGTTTTACCCTTTCAACAATATTTCATCTTGATGAAATTACATTTAGGAACATTTAAGAATAATATATAAATATAAAATGATTCTTATAGTTATAATCTTATCGTAATTTCAATTACACGATAATTATTTTAAAGATTTTATCTTTAGCATTAAAACATCAAATGTAATTAACTTAATACACAAAACAAATTCCTTTTTATTGATTAAATAATAATGTGATATATTAAATTGCAGCCAACCAATTGGCTGCAATGTGGATATAAACTAATTGGTTATAAACTAACATTATAAGATGCAATGAGGATGAGAGTACTTGAAACTTCGTGGAAGTGTAAGATGCAATGTCAAGTACCAGAATCACAGAAAATGAATACATAGGTCTTTCGAATTGACATATTGGTGACTTGGGAGATGAATAATGCTAATGTTTTCTTTAATAAGGTGAAAGTTCAGTGTAATTTTAGGGTAAAATTTTGAAAATATATTTTAAATAAATATTTTAATATTTTAAATAATTTAAACTCAATTTCTAATACTTAAAAATATTTGAGAAACTATTAATTATATCATATAACTTAAATTAAACGATAGACTTAAATCAGGAAATTATTAAACCACTTAAATGAAGTAAACTTAATCTCCTAAAATAATACTTGAGAAATTTATATGAAAATTTAAATTTAAACTTTCTAGCATGAATAACTACATTTTACATACCACTTAAATCATCACTTAAAAGTCTATTTTTAAATAATCATGTTCGCAAGTTATTATGTTTGTCAAAATTTAAAGAAATAAGATATCGTTTAGTTTAACTTTTGATTTTTTATATACTTTTTAATTTTTGGATTTTAATTGAAAATTCTTTTATTAGAAATTGTACCAAAAAATTGAAAATGAAAACATGTGTAGTCTGAAAACAAAAATATTTAGTTTCATTATCTTGTTTGTTGTTTTATTCTTATTATAATATTATAAGTTAATATTAAGTTTTAATATAATTTACTTCTTAATATATTTAATTCTATTATTAAATTAATCAATTCTCATTATTAGAAATAAAAGATATAAATATTTAATTTACCTAAAATAATCAATTATTATGAATTGTCGAATTGATTTTGAATGCTTGAAATGCTTTGTCACGAAATATGAGAAATGAACTTCCTCAATAAAATTACAAGTCATATTACAAGCTTTACATCAACTTAAATATGAAGTAGAAGTTGAGATTATAGGTTCAAATAGAGATTAAGACAATATGCTTCTTTTGTATCCTTACAAAATATCATATTAATATGGACAAATTTAGTTTTGTTCAAATTATTTATATAAGTTAAAGATCTAAACTCTCCTGGAAAAACTCAAGGTGATATTAAGGGATCAAAAGAGGAGTTTTAAGAATTTATAATGCCATTGACATAGAAATTGACTTGAAGAAAACCATAGCACAGAGTCCGTAATTATGAGATTTTTAGTGGAGTTCAAAAATAATAATTGTTCCCTAGATCCTCAAAATTTAATAAGATTTATATATAAAAGTGACAAGCATATGATATCCAAAGAGAAATTCGAATATGCTACTATTACATGTTCGTGAATTGAAACTACATCAACTACTTCTCTAGGTGAATATAAAAAGAGATCATAATAAGCTAAATGCCTATTCAAAACCAAAACTTATGAGCTAACAAGACGTCTTTTCAACTTAGTTGTGTTTTTTGCCAAAAAACAAAAGGAGTGATTATATGCTTAGTTCAAAGTATTTGTAATAATCACAAGTGAATTGAAGCCTTCCAAATTCATGAGAGTGGTCTTCACAAGTACATTATCACATAAAGGACTAACTGTCCAAAAGCATTCTAGTATGCTTTCAGACTCTAACTCGCACCTGCCGTTAAATGTTCCCCTATTTCAAGCCAAAACAGTATCTCTTGATTAGATCGTTGGATTGCACTAAGGTTTGCATCTAAATAAACTGTTTACTTAATGAATCAGATATAGGAGCTTAAGAAGGAGAAAATAGAGCAGCTTTTCATTAGTAAATTTGTATAAAAAATGAAAAAGGAAACGGTCACCAAACTAAGCTTAAAAACAACAAGCTTAACAGATAATGAGATATAATAAATATCATTGAATATGATTCTCAAGTTAATCTTGATTCTACGATTATACAACATGATATGATGTTGGCGACATGAGCAATATATTCTCGTCATCATAGAATAAACCCCTTGATCCTGTACGTTGGATTTGGTTGATGTCTCCGCGGGTGGAGACATATAACAAAATACAAGAATCATGTGCTCAGCAATGTTTGGTTGCTGACACTGCCCATTTTTGTTCCGACACCAGCTCAAAAAAATACAAATTTTTTGTTCCTTCTAAAACCGTGGCACAACTTTCTTGTGTCTGTCACAGAAACAAAACACGTGGGCTGTTAGACAAAAATACCCCCATATTATTACTAATATTCCACACATATAAATAGCAAAAAAAGAGACCATACTTTTCATTTCTTCACCAGACACTTTCTCTCTACTACTAGCACGTTCTTCTCCTGTTCGTCTCTCTAGCAAGATATCGGTCCTTTCTCTATTCTAATCAGCAGTCAAATGTGAGTTCTTCAAAAAATTTTGTTGTTGCTATTTTCGTGTGCGTCAACTTGAAATCTACATGATTCATGCCATTTTCTTTCATTTTCAATTTTTGGGGTGTCTCAGTAAACCCTAATTTTAACAATCGAAATTTTTGTGTTTTGTGTTTTCTGTTTTGAGTTTCTTTCTTTATTTGTGTTTCGAGTTTTTGTATGCTTTGTTTTTTTTTTATTTTCTGTTTTGAATTTTTGATTTTTTGTATTTGTGTTTTTTTCTAATTTTTATTTTGGAATATTTCTTCTTTTATTAATTTTGATTCACTTTTTTAATATTTATTTCTGCTTGTGTGTTTTGTGTTTTTATTTTTTTTACTATCTGTGATTTGAATTTTTTTATTTCTTTTTTTATTATTTATGTTTCAATTTTTTATTTTACATGTTTTGTTTTATGTGATGAGGATATCCAAGGTTTATGATCGTTATATTTTTTTAATCTTTGCAGACATTTTTTATTTACAAAAATGGATAACAAGGATCATGATACTATGTTTAAGTGTCTGAGTTTGTTTAAGCTTTGGAATGGGGAATTGGATTTTATAAGAATGGTCATGTTGCTATGGTTATATGTATACACAAAAAAATTAAGTAGGAGTGAAAATGCCATAGGTAGTAAGGCATTGACAGTACCAACTAGGCAAGCTAATATAGATAGGATTTTGAATGAGGGTGATAGGAATAGCCAGTAGGATTAAAGGATGGGCTTAAATGCATTTATATTGTTATGTCAAATGCTTCAAGTCCATGGTGGGTTGAGGAATAATGGTCATGTGCCTATTGAAGAAAAGTTTTAATCTTCCAAAGAATATTAGCACAAAATGAATCTAATAGAGCAGTACAAGTTAGGTTTATGAGGTCAGAAGAAACAATAAGTAAGGTCTTCCATACTGTGTTGAAGGCTGTACTAAAGCTTCAACATCTGTTGTATGTCAAGCCCACACCAATTCTTGAGGATTGCACAGAAAATAGATGGAAATAGTTTAAGGTTAGTAAATTTAATTAGCTAAAATAAATTGTCTAATTTCACTTTTTTAAAATACTAAACTAGAACTTTTTATTGTTTAAATTTTGTTAAAAGGGTTGCCTTGATGCTCTAGATGGAAACTATTTACAAATAATAGTTTCCCATGCAGACAAACCCAGATACAAAGGTAGGAGAGCGAAAATATGCAATAACGTGTTAGGGGTGTGTGATAAGAATTTAAACTTTGTTTATGTTCTTGTTGGATAGGGTAGGTTCAGCATTTGATTCAAGGGCTCTGCGTGATGCTGTTACGAGGCCTAATAGACTTCAAGTTCCAAAGGGTATATAAGATAAGAATTTTCATAATTTTGTTAAATTTTTTTAAAGGTTTGATTAAAACAACAATAGTAATAGTGTCATTTGTTTATAAGAAATTACTACTTAGTAGATGCAGGCTATACCAATGGTCCAGACTTTCTTGCACCTTTTAGAGGCACAAGATACCATATTCAAGAGTAGGCAAGAGATGGAAAGGCACCAAGGAACCCAGAAGAACTCTATAATAAAAGACACTCATCTGCTAGAAATATGATTGAATGTGTATTTGGTTTACTGAAAAAAAAGATGGAAAATTCTAAGAAATCCATCTTTTTATCTAATAACCACTCATGTGCAGATAATTCTTGCATGTTGCCTTTTGCACAACTTTATTAGGTTGCATATGACTTATGATCCAGTAGAGCTTACTCCTCTTGGATCTAAGGATATGGCAATTGGGGAAGATGCACCTTTCCCTTAATTTGTTGATTGTGTTGAGACAAGTAATGAATAGAGTCAATGGAGAGAGGATTTAGCTAAGAACATGTTTGATGATTGGAGAAGAAACCATTAATAGTTTGGACTCTAGATGCAATGTCAATAGTTTGGACTTTAGATGAAACATAAGCATTTGTGACCTTCATGGAGGAGGGAGTTATTGCTGGTCACAGAGTTGATAATGGGCAATTTAAGCCTGGTGCTTTTCAACTTCTTGCTAGAAAGATGGTTGAGAATTTTCCTGATTGTGGCATTGATAAGAGACATACCAAAAATAAGCACAAGAGGTTGAAGGACAAATATTAGACAACTTTTGACATGTTGTGCAGTGGGTTTAGATGGAATGAAAACAAGCAATGCGTTGAAGTTGATAGCAAGCAAGTGCTGGAAGAATGGTCAAGGGTAATTTTTTATTTTGCTTTGTTGGTTGTTTATATAAGCATCTTAATAATAATATGTTTGTCTTGCTGAAGTTTTCTGTTTTTTTTTTTGCAGAGACACCCCAACAAGTACTACACTCTTGGAAAGCCTTCCCTCTTTACTCTAGACTTGAGTTTGTCTATGGAAAAGACAAAGCCACTAGTGCAGGAGCTCAAGATGCTATAGATGTTGTTACTCAGCTTGAAACTGATGAAACTGAAGGTGATGAACTAGCCGCTCCAGTAGCTCCTGCTGCCCCAACAGATCCAACAGGCCCATCAGCCACTCATGCTCCAACTGCTTCAGCCCATCTCACTAGTTCTATCGCCTCTTCCAACAACACAGAAGGGAACCAACAAAACAAAGGGAAACGGTAGATGAGGGATATTGAAGTGTTAGAAAGCCTTGTTGCCTCTTTTGATTGTGACATTGACAATAGTAGAGAGAATGTTAAGATCATTGATGATGACATTGTGGGACAATTTAGAGCTAAGCTAGGTGAAGAGCTTAGGAATTTAGGGTTCTCCACTGAAGAAGTTGTTAGGACTACAAGGATCTTCTCAAAGAATGCTCATGTTGGGAAGCTTTTATGGGGTTTAACTACAAACCAGAAATAGGCTTATGCGAGGAGCCTGTTAGATGATGAAATCTGACTTTATGCTTTATTTCTTAATTAGTAGGTTATGGTATACTATTATATGGTAATGTAGCATGCTAACAATGCTGCTAGCTTAACTATTTAACAACGCTTGTAGTGGACAGTAATTTTTTGGTTGTGACCTGTCACTTT
Organism: Erythroxylum pelleterianum; assembly: GCA_027563865.1. Lineage (NCBI taxonomy): Eukaryota > Viridiplantae > Streptophyta > Magnoliopsida > Malpighiales > Erythroxylaceae > Erythroxylum > Erythroxylum pelleterianum. Next base: position 12,680 of record JAOQMR010096495.1, read on the forward strand.
CGAGCTCACCGTGTATGAATGATGAATGGTTAGTTTATTAACTTTTTAATGTTTGTCCTTTATGTACGTGTATGAATGATGAGGATATGATTCGTTTTTAGGTACTTAACTATAGGCATATACAACTTCTATGTTGTATTTGTTGGACGTCAAGTTGGTAATTTTACAAATTAGGATGATGTTAAATTGGCAACTGAAGGGTTTCCTGATGCTAGATTCAAGGGGTATTGGACTTTGGTTGAAGTACAAAGTGCTTATGTCATGGATCCAAATAGGTGGACTTGTCGAAATGAAGAAATTGTTCCTACGGCTAATGAACCCTCATCAATACCTAATCAATTTTTACTTCCAAAAAATGCACAACTAAATGAAATTGCAACTTTGAAGAAAAACATGGCATGGAGTCAAGGATTTTTACTCATTGCCATCGGATTCATTTTGGGTATTATTGTTAAGAACATTCTTAATAAAATATAAGGCTTG
>JAOQMR010096602.1:0-13152 GCA_027563865.1 Erythroxylum pelleterianum
TTGCCCATAAACAATCACGTAAGGCATGAATATTGCTCTCCCAATCCTTACCACAACGAGAACAATATGGAGAAGAGTTCATTCCACGCCTATATCGCAGTAAATTCGTTGGAAGACGCTGCCACCGAATCTGCCAGATGAAAAATCGAAGCTTTTGGGGAATTTGGAGCTTCCAAATATGTGACCAAAACTTGTTAAGGGCAGGAGGATAAGGAAGACGAGTAATAAAATCATAGCCAGACTTCACTGAATAACAACCCGAAGTATTCTCCCTCCAGATCAAGGAATCATGATATGGTTGAGACTGTTGCGGCTGAAGTTTATCCCACCGAAGAACCTCAACCACGAAGAAGCAATCGTCCTAAAAGAGCTCCAACATGGACAAATCAATTCCAGATGTAATGCTGAAATTATGCAAGCATTGATGCTGAATTTATGATGCTAAAATTAGGCAAGGATAATAGCTCCAATTATGGTCATATAATTCATTCCTTATTAGCAGCATTGATGTATTATTTAAACCACTGAAGAACAGAGGAAGGACATAATTTTTGAATGAATCAAATTCCTCTCTATTCTGCAATTCTAAATTCTGTCCAACCTCCTTTTCATCGTGGTGTCCGATCTTGACATCAAAACCCCTTCGTTCTTGTGAGTCTGAGACTACTCTAAAGTCTCTTAGGATACAACCACTGTATCACTGGTGCTTTCTTCGATGGCGGACCACATTGCTTTCGATGCGTCAGATGCAGTTCTTCACGATCGATTCTTGGAGTTTCAGAAAAAACTTGGATCTGCAATTCATACAACTTCACCAAGCCCTTTTACAAGTTAAACAGGACGTCGATCTTCGCCTCGGTCGTTCAGAGAATTCATCTGAAAATGCTACCTCCCACATGGGAAATTCTTCGTTGTTGCATGCTAATCCATTGGCAAAAATGGGCCTGGATGCACCAAAGTGTGATGGGTCTAATCCTCAAGGGTGGCTCTTCAGAATTCATAAGTATTTTAATTTCTATGGCATTACATGGGCGGCTCACCTTCAATGTATCGGACTAATGCCGGAAGGACCAACTGCGGATTGGTTTCGGTGGCGTTCCAATAATCAGTTGATCGAATCATGGGCGGATTTTGTCGAAAAATTTAAACTCAGATTTGATCCCCTCAATTATGTCGATTATTTTGGCATTTTATCCAAAGTTACGCAAACTGGATCAGTCATGGACTATCAGACAGCTTTTGAGCAAATATTAGTCAATGTGATAGGTGTTTCTGAGACGAATTTACAATTGGTGTTCCATGCTGGCCTCAAACCTCTCCTCTAACATGAGATAGCCCTTCTCAAACCATCATCCTTATCCCAATCATTTGCGTTGGCTCGAGAGTTGGAAGCCAAGCATCAAGCATGGGCCTTAGCTGTTGGTTCACGCTCTTCTTCATTGCATCAAGGAGTCTCACGTCCTACACCACCTGCCACAGGAATTATCTCATATTCTCCTCCCTCACTGGTTCCATTGTTACCCACACCTCCTTCTCGCACTACAATGCCATCATCAGGTTCTGTCAATCCTCCCATTCGACGACTCTCTCGTGATGAGAAAATGGAACGTGATGCCAAGGGACTATGCTACAATTGCGATCAAAAATGGTCCAAGAACCACCGTTGCGGTCGATTCTTGTTGCTAATTGGAGATGATGATTAAGATGACACCACACCACCACATGAGATGGACGACACCGCATTGATCGCCGACGTTTCAACACTCCATAGCTTGGCCACTGCTGCCACCCCACGCTCCCTAAGGCTCTCGGGTATGCTTTGTGATTTCATTATGGATGTGTTAATCGACGGAGGTAGTACTCATAATTTCATACATCCTAAGCTCGTGGAAAAACTTAATTTACCTGTTTCAGATGTGTCTCTATTTAGAGTTTATGTGGGTAACGAAGCCTCAATGCTTTGCACACAACAATGTTGTGGTGTTCAATTATTATTACAGGGCACTGTGTTTCCAGTGGAGGTGTTTATCTTGGCCATTCACGGACCAGATGTTGTCATTGGAGTTCAATGGTTACAACAATTGGGACGAGTGTCGCATGACTATGCAAAGCTCACTATGGAATTCACTTGGCAAAATCAACCTATTATTCTCCAAGGAGGCAATTGTGCACCTAAAGCTATTACTTTACATTCTTTTTTTACATTGCAGGCCACGCAGGAAATAGCAGCCTGTTTTGAAATTTTCCCAAGTCCAAATGATGATGACCACGCTAATTCTCACTTTGAAGTACCATCAACACTGCCCGTAGAAATTCAGGAGGTGCTATGTGAATTTGAGACCGTATTCCAGCTGCCTACAAGTCCTCCCCCGCATCCCTTTCATGATCACCGTATTTTTCTCAAGCCAGGGGTTGCTCCCATCAATGTCCGTCCATACCGTTACCTGCACTTTCAAAAAAATGAGATCGAACGTATGGTTCAAGAAATGCTACAACAAGATCTCATTCAAGTTAGTCGAAGCCCTTATTCATCACCAGTGTTAGTAGTCAAGAAAAAAGATGGCTCTTATCGCTTTTGCGTTGATTACCGTGCCCTTAATGCCGTGACAATCCCCGATCATTTTCCCATTCCAACGGCGGATGAACTCTTTGACGAACTAGGCAAGGCTCGAATCTTCACTAAATTGGATTTGCGCTCCGACTACCATCAAATCCGGATGCACGATCGAGACATCTGTAAAACGGCTTTCTGCAAACATGTGGGTCACTACGAATTTCGTGTGATGCCTTTTGGGTTAACAAATTCCCCATCAACTTTTCAGGCATGTATGAACAGTTTGTTTGCATCATATTTGCGCAAATTTGTCATCGTCTTTTTTGACGATATTTTGATCTACAGCTCATCTCTTATGGATCATGTTCAACATTTACGCACGACACTCTCTATTTTACATGCTATTTATTTTTTTGTGAAACTCACAAAGTGTTCCTTCGGCAAAGAATCCATTGATTATTTGGGACATGTTATCTCCAAGGAGCAACTCCAAGCCGATGCATCAAAAATTTCAGCTATGGTGGATTGGCCTTTACTAAAAAATCTCAAGCAATTACGTGGCTTCCTTAGTTTAACAGGCTATTACCGCAGGTTCATTAAACAATACTCTCATTTGGCAGCTCCTTTAACAGATTTACTCAAAAAAGATTCATTTGTGTGGACTAACGAGGCAACTACAGCTTTTGACAAATTAAAATTAGCAATGACCATAGCGCCAGTACTAAAATTGCCCAATTTTAATGAATTGTTTGTGGTGGATACGGACGCATCTGCTACGGGGATAGGTGCGGTGCTCTTACAAAATGAGCAATCAATTGCTTTCTTCAGTAAAAAGCTTAGACCTCGACGATTAATCGCCTCAACTTATCACAAGTAGCTTTACGCCATCGTCGAAGCGGTGCAAAAATGGTGCCAATATTTATTGGGCCGTGAATTCTTAATTCGGACTGACCAACGAAGCCTTCGGGAGCTATTGCAACAAATGATACAAAATTCGGATCAACAATTTTACGTCCGGAAATTGATGGGGTTTCGCTTTCGGATTGAATACAAACCAGGCCGACATAATTGTGTTGCGGATGCACTCTCTCGCCAAGATGATCTTCCATTATTGACTCACATATTTTATAATATTTCACAACCATTTCCTAACATCATTGATGACATTCGCAGGGACAATGCCATTCAAGACGACTTAATTCGTGTTCGTACAACTCACAAAAATGGCAATTTGCAAGCCCCATTTTTTGTCCAGAATGGGCTACTTTATTACCATAACAGGTTGTGCATTAGAGCCAATTCTCCTCTACGGCAGCAATTAATTTGCGAGTTTCATGACTCTCTTACAGCGGGACATGCGGGAGTGCACCGTACCTTTCAACGTCTAGCAGCTTCTTTCTTTTGGACCGGAATGCGTTCCGACATTCGACACTATATTGTAACGTGCCTTACATGCCAATCCACAAAATACTCCACGCGTCCACCATCCGGGCTGCTTCAACCATTACCCATACCACATCGAATTTGGGAAGATATTAGTATGGATTTCATTACCAGATTACCGCTTTCTCGTGGCTCAACTGTCATTCTTGTGGTTGTCGACCGCCTCACCAAATACGCACATTTCGGCGCCCTGCCCATTGATTTTGATAGCCATCGAACAACATTCTTGTTTGTGGATATAGTCATCAAACTACATGGCTTCCCGGCTTCAATAATTTCAGATCGTGACCCCATTTTCCTCAGCAATTTTTGGAAGACCTTGCACACACTTAGTGGAACAACTCTCAAACATAGCTCAGCTTTTCACCCGCAAGCCGACAGACAAACCGAGGTCATGAATAGATGTCTTGAGCAATACTTACGTGCTTTTGCTCATGCTCGACCGTCGCGCTGGACTATATTGTTGCCTTGGGCAGAATACTCCTTGAACACCAGCCACAATGCAACATCAACATGACCCCATTTCAGGCAGTTTATGAACGACTACCACCATCCTTAGTCCCTTACAAAGCTGGTTCAAGTAAAGTTCCCTCTACTAATGAATTACTCATAGAACGTGATCAGCTCCTTCATCAATTACGACAACACCTCTTCGATGCTCAAAATCGAATGAAAACCTTGGCTGATCGTCATCGTCGAGATGTTGAATTTCAGGTTGGTGACATGGTCTTACTGAAATTACAGCCGTACCGACAACATTCTGTCGTCCGTAGGCATTCTCAGAAACTTTCTCTTCATTACTACGGCCTATTTGAAGTCCTAGAATGAATCGACACTGTCGCTTACCGCTTGAAACTCCCGAATTCTTCCCACATACATCCGGTATTCCATGTCTCCCTTCTAAGAGCATTTCGTGGACCACCAGCTGATATCACACTATTATCACTTCCATCAGATTTACTCAATGGAAAGACACCTTCTCAGCCTGTAGTAGTCCATGCACAACGTAGAGTTTTGCGTCACGGACAACCTGAAGATCAATGGCTTGTCAGTTGGATGGATGGAACATTAGATGATGCCACCTGGGAACCGATGCAGACAATGCAACACAATTATCGCAATCTACACCTTGAGGACAAGGTGGTACTTCAAGAGGAGGGGAGTGATACGGTTGAGACTATTGCGGCTGAAGTTTATCCCACCGAAGAACCTCAACCACGAAGAAGCAATCGTCCTAAAAGAGCTCCAACATGGACAAATCAATTCCAGATGTAATGCTGAAATTATGCAAGCATTGATGCTGAATTTATGATGCTAAAATTAGGCAAGGATAATAGCTCCAATTATGGTCATATAATTCATTCCTTATTAGCAGCATTGATTTATTATTTAAACCACTAAAGAACAGAGGAAGGAGACAATTTTTGAATGAATCAAATTCCTCTCTATTCTGCAATTCTAAATTCTGTCCAACCTCCTTTTCATCGTGATGTCCGATCTTGACATCAAAACCCCTTCGTTCTTGTGAGTCTGAGACTACTCTAAAGTCTCTTGAGATACAACCACTGTATCAAATCACCAGTTAGATGTGTTCGTAAAACTAGCACGGCGAGAATAACTTGCTGTAAATCATCCGTTATCATCGTAGAAAGATGAGAAAAGTCCCACTGTCCATGAGGATCTAAAACATCCATCACTAGTAACTATTTATCCCGAGGATCAATGCTGGATATATGTCGACACAAAGGGAAATCACCTACTCATCTATCATGCCATAATGATATAGATTCACCATTTCCCACTCTCCAAGAATATCCATCCCTTAAGAATGGAATAGCTCGCTGAATGGATTAAAGGGAAGCAGTAGGCGAAATAGTGTGATTAAGAATATGAGAATTCTTCAAGTACTTACAACGCAGTACAGCAGACCAAAGCTTATCCTCCTCCTTCGTTAGGGACCATACCATCTTACCCAGCATGGCAATGTTATGATCCCGAGCCATTCGTAAGCCTAAACCACCCATAGCTTTCGGACTACAAACTGACTCCAAGTTTAACAAATGAATACCTTTCCCATCATTGGATTTCCGAAGGAAATCACGACAAAACTTATCAATAGTATCACATATACTAGCAGGAAACTAACAAGTCCGCATGGTATACATCGGGATTATCGATAAAGTGGATTGCACCAGCGTTAAACGCCCAACTTTATTCAAGAATTTAGTCTTCTAACCTTGTAAACAGGTTTGAATCTTATCAATAACATCCTGGAACTCGCTCTTCTTGTTATTGCCAATAAGAGGGACACCCAAGTATTTACCCAAGTCCATGGTAAAGTGTAAATTAAAATGTTGCCTCAAAGCCTCTTTATATCGGCGGAGAGCATGAGGGGAGAGGAAGGTTTTGGACTTTTTCTCATTAATTTGCATTCCCGAGAAAGCACAAAACTGCTGTAAAGTATGCAGCATATTCCTGCAACTGCTAAACGACGCATGGGAGAAAAGTAGGACATCATCTACAAATAAGAGATGGGAAACCGGTGGACCATTACCTGAAACTTGAATAGGTTGCCAAAATTTGGAGCGAACCCGGCTAGAGATGAGCATGGATAATTTCTCCATACAAAGCACAAATAAATAAGGAGAAAGTGGGTCTCCCTGGCGTAGGCCACGCTTAGGAGTAAAATAAGGGAGACGAGAGCCATTCCATAGGATGGAAAGTCGTGAACTAGTAACACACGACATAATGAGAGAGACAATGATCATAGGGAACCCAAAATCTACTAAAGTCTGCTGCAAAAATCTCCAATCCACTCTATCATAAGCTTAGCTAAGTTAATCTTCTTCGCCAGACAACCCTTCCTCTTCCTAGATTTTCGGATAGTATGGACAACCTCCTTAGCCAAAATAATGTGCTCCGAAGCAGTTCTTCCTAGAATAAAGGCTCCTTGCATAGGAAGAATAAGATTGTCCAATAAAGATCGTATACGTTGAACAAGGACCTTTGTAAGGATTTTATAGCTGACATTTACATAAAATTATAGGGCGAAAATCAGTCATAGAAACAGGCTGAGTATTCTTTGGAATCAGAACCATCATAGTATCTGTCAAGTTATCCGGACAAACCCCAGTAGAAAAAGCATCTCGCACCATGTTAAACACGCAATCTCCAACAAGATGCCAATACTTTTTATAAAAAACTGGTTGAAAACCGTCATGACCAGGGGTCTATAAGGCTTCATAGATTGGACAGTAGCAAGCACCTCATCCTTAGTAACGGGTTTCAAAATAGCTAGAGCATCATCTCCAGAAATGAAAGGATGATCAAGAAGATGAGGAAAGGGCAACGAAACATCAGCCACGGTGCAAAATAACTCTTTAAAAAAGTCCACCACCTCAGATTGAAGGGTCGGCTCCTCAATAATCCAGGATCCATCTGAAGACCGAAGTCGCTCAATCCGATTTCTTTTCCTATGAGATATAGTCATGGCATGAAAGAAACGAGTTTTTCTATCACCATACTGCAACCATTGTATGCGAGATTTTTGATAACAAAAAATCTCCTTCTGTCGGATAATGTTAGTATATTCAGAAATAAGATCACGTTCTAACGAGATGAGATCAGCAGTTTGGTTATACGCTAGAACAGTTTGAACTCCTTCAATCCTTGCTAGTACCCGCCGCTTTCTTTGGAAAATATTCCCAAAGATTTTCTTGTTAAACTTTAAAGCAACTTCCTTTATGTTATTAAGGACCTCACCAAGAGATGAGTGTCCCTGTTTCTAAGCATTATCAAGAACAGCAAAAAAATCCTTGTGTAGTGCCCAAGCATCCTGGAAGTGAAAGGGCCAGGAATTCACTGAGGGAACAAATCCATACAATTTTAAGAGGATCGGATTATGATTAGAATGGGTGCGAGGCAAGTGATGCACTGAAGCTTCCAGAAACAGGAATCTCCAAGCATCATTACACAAAGCCCTGTCAAGCCGCACAAAAGTAGAAAAGATACGACTACTCTGCTGACAATAGGTGAAAGGTGAGCCTTTAAAACCAAGGTCCATAAGATTACAAACATCCTAGTTTCTCCTAAAACGAGCTGCCCTGCTCATAGAAAAACTTCCACCTCATTTATCTCTAGGGGAAGCATAGTCATTGAAATCCCCAATGAGAACCCAAGGAAGGGTAATAATATCATTGATACGACAGAGCTCCTGCCATAGACAAACACGTCCTGGTGCCTGGGGGCTGGCATAGACTGCCGTAAGAAACCACATTTGATGGTGAACATCACAGACGAGGAAATGAATAAAATGTTTATGAGTAACCAGAATCTCAAGGTGAATAATAGAAGAATTCCACAAGCATCATATTCCACCTGAAAATCCAGAAGCCTCCACTCTTGCAATATTCTCAAAACCAAGAGATTGTGAAACTCTATCAGCCCTTCCTCCTAAAATATGAGGCTCCAAAATAATTAACACGTCCACCTTACTGCTACTCTTCAGCTCCTTGACACAAGTAGCAAAATCAGAATGAGCCGCTCCTCGACAATTCCAAGATAAAATATTTAAACTATTAATCATAAAAAAAGAATATTGTAATGAGAGGAGAACAAGTAAAACAATCAAGCAAGACTGCTCGGCACCATATCAACATCCACACTTTCATCAATAGGATTAATCACCAATCTACCATTCTACATGGGAGCCAGATTTTCATTAGAAGTAAATGCAGCAACCTGAAGTTGATTTAGTCCAGGGTCAGGTGGTTCACGGCTATGAAAAATGTGAATCCGGTCATTGCTCGATCCTGGGTGACGTAGTGCAGTGGAATGTGGAGGAGGTGATGAGTTTTGGAAAGCCTGACAAAATTGGGTGGCAATATTTTGAACTAAAATAGGATCGGGAGTTGAACTTTGAGGGATAGCTTGGTTAGATTCTCTACCAGGCCGCATACGAGGACTGGGTTGCAAGCCTTTTTGTCCTTCATTCATAATAATAGGCTCCTTGTTCTTACTCTTTGAAAGTGGGCTAGGTACGACCTTGGACATGATACTTCCTTCTTGCTTCCTATCTTGCCTCATTGGGCTTTTAAGCCCACTGCCACTACCAAACTCAAAAGCAAACCCAGGCCGTTTCTCATTGTCATGACCTTGGTCTGCAAAAGCTTGCAACTCCTCCTCCACATAGTCATCATCCTTCAAAACCGTGTAACGGTTCGAAGATTGGCGCTTATTTCTCGCAGCAATATTTGTCTGTCTAGGATGAGTGAATCTTTTGGATTTTTTTTCAACCACCATTCATGACCCTGTTCTGAGATTTGCGCCACGAGTAGTTTCCGTGACAATCGGGCTATTGTTTGACCGTGTCTCGTCCTCCATCTGTAACTCACCGACGGCATCAACTGGGACAGGCACGACATCGTCTGCCTTAGCATCCGTAGCTAGCGTCATAGGATAAGTATAATCCTTGTGCCCATATTTACCACATTTGAAACAGATAGTATGCAATCCCTCATATTCAACATAATAAGTTCGACCATCAATATCAAGTTGCCCTACTAAAGGTTTGTCCAGATCAATCTCAACACAAACTCTAGCGAAACGACCTCGATTAGCAAGTGTTGTGTTCTTATCTACCTTGATAGGATTGCCAATTCCTGTTGCCAATGCCATTAACAAATCCTCATCGTAATATTGCACTGAAATTTTAGAAAACCGAGCCCAAACAAGAGTAGTATCCACCGTAGCTTGCACTGCCAAAAACCCCAGTGTCCAAGGATGTACAATAAGGTAATGGTCAAAAATTAACCAAGGGCCACCCTCCAGAGCCACATCAAAATCAGCCTTATTATCAAATTTAACAAGAAAATAATCATGCCCAATATCTAGGACATCAAAACCTCCAACTGGCTTCCACAATTGCTCGATTTTGGTATGTAGGACCCTAAAAGAAATCGAACGTCCTAACAACTTCACGACAACCGCTTGTCGCCAAGGAGCCTCTAAGTTTTCCATGTATGTAGGGTCAACATTAAAGATAGGAAAATTTCTATTACCGCCCTTGAATATAGCAAGCGTCGTTTTATTTTTAATTAAATAAGTTTATTTAATCTCTTATATAATATTTATTAACAAATTATTAATAGAATTATGCTATTTTAATACAATAAAGAATTTAATATTTAATTTTTAATATTTTATTTTTAAGTTAATATTTATTTGAAATATATTTTAATTATTAAATCAAATTTTATTTGAATATTTATATATTTTAATTTTAATTTTAATAATTATTAAAATTTAATTACATATAATTTAATTATATAAATTAAATTAAATTATTCATAATTTTTATAATTAGTTTTAATTTATTAAATATATATTCTTGAATTAAATTATTCATAATTTTATTAATAATTAATTAATATATATATATTTAAATGATAGTAAATCAGATTATGAAAAAACTGAAACCATATTATATGGATTTCATAAATTTTGAAAAATAGAAGAAATCAAAACTAAAAATTCAATCAAACTGATTTTTTTACTAAATTTAAAAATAAAAACAAAAAATAAAAGAATGGAAGGAAACACCCAAAGCTTAATTAGAGAGTGCTCTCTAGGTGATATCTGTTGTAAAAATTGACCGAATTAGAGCAATTTTGCAGTTAAATAGAACGGAAAGGATAGTAATAAACACACAAATTTTACGTTAAAAACTTTCAAATTAGGGTAAAAGCTAAAAATAAAGATAGCAAAATTTTACTAATAAAAAATAAAGAATTACAAAAAAGATTAGACCCATAAAAATACATAAATATTGTTATCTCTTTTCTTTCACTTCCTGTCTCTCTTCTCTTGGTGTGTGGGATAACTGACCAGGGACGGAGCTATAATGTGGGGTCTCCAATAAATTTCATGTAATACGTTATTATTTTAAGTTTTACTTCCACAAAAAAAATTTTTACTTTTATTAAAATTTTGCTCCTATTAAAAATAAAATTGTCTCTATTAAAATTTTATCCCGCTTAAAAAAATTTTTAGATCTCTGTAATTGACTATTTGGCAGCTATCGTTTTCTTTATTTCTAACTTCGGTAGGCATACCATTTTTGACCATATGTACCGGTTTCTAGGTCTAAATTTATATAAGGAGTGTGGTCCTGCAGGTTCGCCTATCATTTTTAGGGATGAGATCTTCTGGCCCAGATACTCTGGCCCTACCCTATGTTAGAGGATCTGAGCCATCCACTTAAATGACCACTAACCTAAGTGGATGACTCAGATCCTCTGGCACAGGGTAGGGCAGAGTATCTAGGCCAGAGAATCTAAAGCCCCATTTTTTACCATATGTACCGGTTTCCACGTCTAAACTTATATAGGGGGTGTGGTCAATAGCTCTGGTCACTGATTGAATAATGACGCATGAAAAATAAGTAAATGAATAACTATGGAGAAGATGATTGGTGGAGAGGCGGTGAAATTCGTAGTTTAATCCATTTTTTGTAAAATAAAATGTAACAATTTTGGGTTTGACCTTCCCGTCCTATCGCTAATCCACCAACTGGTTACAGCAAAGCAGTGGGGACAACGGGGCCGAAGTGGGCTTTCTCTTCTACTTCCTTTTGGTATATCGAAACAGTACGCACATTATTGTTTTTCTAAGCCACCTGCCTGGCTTCTTTCTCTTTATATTCATTCAAATGATCTAAAGAACTCCAAGTCCAAGTGCTTCTACAATCTATCTATATGGGTGCCGAGAAGAAGCCGGCGGATGGTGGACGGGACAAGAAGGACGGTTGTGCTAAGAAACCTGAGGAGAAAAAGGTCGAAGAGAAGAAACCGCCTAAGGACAAGCTGAAGAAAGCCGACGAGAAGTCCGATAAGAAACCTGAGGAGAAAAAGGTCGAAGAGAAGAAACCGCCTAAGGACAAGTTGAACAAAGCCGATGAGAAGTCCGATAAGAAACCTGAGAAGAAAAAGGTCGAAGGGAAGAAACGCAAGCTGAAGAAAGCCGAAAAGAAACCTGCGGAGGAACAGCTGGTCGCACCTAAGAAAGATAAGAAACCTAAGCAACTGCCTAAGGATGATAAAAAAGATGGTGATAAAGGGCAAAGTTCCTTGCTTGGCGGTGGTTGCGGGGTTGACGGTGGTTACGGCTTTGACGGTGCCGAGAGGAAAAAAATTATTTTCAAGTAATTTTCAAAATTGAAATAATTTTTAGAATGAATAAAAATTAAAAACATATCAGAAATTTATATCATTTACATAAAGAAAAAACAGTTCTTCATAATCAATATCTTTATTTCACATGATTGACTATTAATGAAGGCCACCATTATTGACTGTGCATTAGAGAACTTTATGCCCATATGTTTCCATGTTTTCAAAGTTTTGTCGATAGGTTTTCGTAAGTAGCGTTGATACATTCTATCTCGAAAAGGTCCACTCCCAGCTAACACGTACTTGCGACCTATTGTCACTTTTGCTTTCTAAGTCTACATTCTATATTCTGGCATTAGATATCTTGTTTCGGTTACGATGATTTTATTATTTTTATTAAATTTTATTCAATGCACGTAGATTTTATATAAATATATAAGTAAGATTTAATAGAATAGAGTTGAAATAGAGTAATTGAATAAGAGAATTTAATATGTTATACTCCAAAATTCGATTAATAATAATCAAATGTTTAATTAAATTACATAATTAAAATCCTGCTCTGATATCATTATTTTATTCCGACCACAGCGAAATAATCACGAAACTTTTTCATGATTTTTGATTTCTCGAAAACCAAGATTTATTTAGTTATATAAAATAGTTAACACAAATCATTATAAAACGAAAACTTAATTCGTACCTTAATCCGAAGCTTGATCTGTTTCTTGTCGTATTCCTCGAACTGTTCCCAAAACTGATCCGTCTCAACTATCGTAGCTGCACAAGCGTTCGACCTCTAACGGTATTCACAGAACAGGTTGAGAGAACCTTATAACTCTTATAGAGAGAGTTAAGTAAGAAGTACTAGCTTTATAGAGCTTAAACCTATTTATTATAAGTTTTAGACGTTTTAGTAATTTAATTAAAATTAAATTCTAATTTCAATTAAACTTTAATTAGAATTACAAATAATTCTAATTAAAT
>JAOQMR010096625.1:0-13149 GCA_027563865.1 Erythroxylum pelleterianum
TACTTTTCATTTCTATATTTCTCTTTGTTTGTCATCAAAATTATTAAGTACGTGAAGTCTTTCTTGACTTAACAATAGTAATTTTAGCCAAGTTAGTAAAAGAAGATAGTAAATCTGAGTGTTGGATTGGGCTAAGATTTAAGTGTTGGATTGGGCTTTCATGCTAAGATCCATAAGATGTCATAATCAAAATGATGTGTTTACATATATGCATTAGAGAATGCATGGTTAGAAGATTATATGGGCTTGCATGATGAATGGTTACGAGATTAGGCTCAATTTGATCGGGTAGTCCATATCATGCCATGTAGTTATAGTAACTACGTGTGTGTGTGTGTGTGTGTGTGTGTGTGTAAAAGACCATCTATGTTAGATGAGACCTTAGTCAAACCCCTCACTTAGAATATTAAAATTAATGTCTTCCTTTAATATGGCAAGAACCACAGTTCTTTTAAACTTAGGGTTGTTGGGCAAACTCAAGCCCGCTTTACATATATATGTACGAACCATGGAAACAGGAATTTTAAATTAATAAGTCAATTTTAACTAGAAGCATTGGTTTGTTGGGCAAATCCAAGATCAACGTGGACAGAGGCAAAGTTGGGTAGTGTATATTAGATGTACACGTGTCAAGAGTTGATAGCCTAATAAGTGCGCACACATCAATAGTTGATAGCACAAGATTCGATAGTTGCATTGGAGATGCAATTGGTATGATCGATACCTACCGGTTGAACTAAGGTGACTTGTTGGGCAAACCCAAGGTCATTCTTAGGGATATTGGATATCAACCCACTAGGAGAATTTCTCTACGAGTTCTCTCGAATTTTTATTGAGGGTTATGAATTCGTGAAAATAGTGGGAGCCATAATGCGTATTATTAAATTCCTTATAGATATGCATTTGAGTACATTCTAATTTTTCTCTCTTTGACGAAAGTTTGATATTGCCCGAGTCAATACCATGAGACCTAGTGTGAATCTAAAATCATTGATGAAGCTAACAAGTTGACTAGACCAAACTTCCTTGACTGGCTCAGGAATTTGAGAATAGTTCTCAAGTCCGAGAAACTTGGTTATGTCTTGGAAGAACCACTTCCCAATCCCCCTATTGCTGATACCTCTGATCATGATCGGAGGGCATATAGGAAGCATCTCAATGATAGCGAGATGGTTAGTTGTATTATGCTAGCCACTATGTCACCAGAGCTACAAAAGCAACACGAGGTTATGGATGCTCATACTATAGTCTATCATCTTATGGAGCTCTTTGATGAGCAAGTAAGTTTCGAAAGGTTCGAGACTTCACGATTACTCTTCTGCTCCAAGATGGTTGAAGGGACATCACCAGTGCAGTACGCATTGAAGATGAATGCCTACATCGAGCGTTTGGCCTCTTTGGGTTTTCTTTTAGATCATGAATTAAGTATTGACTTAATTCTTACAGGTTTAACCGATAGTTACTCACAATTTGTGCTTAACTATCGGATGAACAATATATCCAGCACAATTCCTGAATTGGTCAACATGCTCAAGGTAGTTAAGCCATCTATCTGCAAGGACAAGGTTGTGATGCTGGTGGACTCTTCTGGTTCGAAGAAAAAGAGCCAAAAGAAGAAGAAGTCTGCAGGGCCTAAGGGTGGTGTTAAGAAAGTAAAAAAGACTGCCTCGAAGGAAACTTGCTTCCACTGTAGCAAGAATGGCCACTGGAAGAGAAACTACAAGGCCAATCTAGAGTCCTTGAAGTAGAAAAAGGCATCTGATGCCCCATCTACTTTAGGTATTTATGTTATTTATATTCATACTATTTCTGATAACAACATATGGGCATTAGATACCGGTTGTGGCTCACACATTTGTACTGACATGTAAGGCCTCAGGAGCAATAGACAACTCAACAAGGGAGAGTTAGAACTGCAAGTAGGCAATGGAGCAAGAGTTGCGTCATTAGTTGTAGGCACATATGTATTGACACTCGTTAGTGGGCTTATATTATTTTACTAAAAATTTAATGTTCGTTTCTAGTCTTAAAAAAGTTGGATTCCATTTAAAATTCAATAACAATGGTTGTTCAATTTATTTGAATGGAATGTTATATGCTTTGGGTACATTGTCCAATGGTGTATAAATATTGGATATGTCTAATTCGGTTCTAAATATCAATAATCATAAAATAATAAAATGAGATAATGAGAAATTGACAAATGGCATTGTCTTCTTGGCCATATAAGAGAGAGACGCATCTAAACTCCACAAGTGTGGTAGTTTAGGGTCATTTGATTATGAATCATATGTCACATACGAATCTTCATTATTAGGCAAGATGACTAAGTTATCCTTTAAGGGAAAAGGTGACTAGTGGACTTTTAGACCTAATACATACTGACGTATGTGTATCTTATGAGATACAAGTCTGAAGCCTTTGAAAGGTTCAAAGAATTCAGAAATGAAGTTGAGAAACAACTTGGGAGAAGTATTAAATCACTTCGATCAGATCGAGGTGATGAATACTTAAGCCAAGAGTTTTTGGATTATCTCAGCGATAATGGAATATTGTCCCAGTGTACTCCACCTTACACGCCACAACACAATGGTGTGGCTGAGAGGAGAAAACGAACCTTGTTAGACATGATTAGGTATGTGATGGGTTTAGCATATTTACCAAAATCCTTTTGGCGGTATGCACTCAAAACTTCTGTTTATGTATTAAATAGAGTCCCATCCAAATCAGTTGATGTTACTCCAGATAT
Source organism: Erythroxylum pelleterianum (assembly GCA_027563865.1). NCBI lineage: Eukaryota > Viridiplantae > Streptophyta > Magnoliopsida > Malpighiales > Erythroxylaceae > Erythroxylum > Erythroxylum pelleterianum. The sequence continues at coordinate 2,750 of JAOQMR010096625.1, forward strand.
AGACTAACAAGAAACCTATCTTTCTCATATGAAAGTTTGGGGTTGTCCTACTTATGTGAAGCGAATTCAGTCAAATAAGCTTGAAGCTAAATCTGACAAGTGTCTGTTTGTAGGATATCCTAGGAAAACTATAAGATATTAGTTCTACCATGTTTCAGAACAAAAGGTGTTTGTTTCAAAACATGTTGTCATTTTAGAGAAAGAGTTTCTTCTAAGAGAAGACAGTGAGAGCAAAATTGAACTTGTGGAAGTTTAAGATGCTCAAATAGACACAAATCATCTACCTGGACCCAAGACTACTGTTCATTAAGATGAAACAATAGTTCAACCTTCTGACACACAAGAAATTTTTAGGTCATGTAGGATACGTCATTTTCACGATAGATACGAATTTCTCATAAGTCAACTTAACAATGTATTGCTCATAGAAGATGATGAGCCTACTACCTACGAAGAGGTTCTGAAGAGTTCAAAATCTGACAAATGACTTCAAACTATGAAATCCGAAATGGATTCCATGTATGAAAACCAAGTATGGACTTTGGTTGAACCATTCAAAGGGATAAAACCTATAAGGTGCAAATGAGTTTTTAAGAAGAAAATTGACATGGAGGGTAATGTAGTTACCCATAAAGCTAGGCTTGTAGCTAAAGGTTATCATCAAAGGTAAGGTGTTGACTATAACGAAATATTTAGCCCAGTAGCTATGCATAAATCCATTAGGATACTCCTAGTTATTTCTGCTCATTATGATTACGAGATATGGCAAATAGATGTGAAGACAACTTTCCTTAATGGAAACCTAACCTAAGATGTGTATATGACACAACTTGATGGTTTCATATCCATGAATTTGTGGATTGAAGTAAGCATCCATGAGTTGGAATATTCGATTTGATGAGACAATCAAAGAGTTTAGTTTCTCACAAAATCTGGATGAGCCGTGTGTGTATAAGAAGGTTAGTAGGAGTGCAATTGTGTTCCTTGTACCGTATGTAGATGACATATTGCTAATAGGAAACGATGTCTTTGCTTTGTAATCAGTCAAAATTTGGTTAGCTAAGAACTTTTCTGCGAAAGACCTTGGAGAAGCAACTTATATTTTGGGGACAAAGATCTATAGAGTTAGATTCAAGAGGTTGCTTGGTCTTTCTTAGTCTACATACATAGACAAGATGTTAAAGAGGTTTAGCATAGAGCAGTGCAATAGAGGTTATCTTCCTATGGTATATAGGATTACACTCTCTAAATCTGTGTGTCAAAAGACACAAGATGAGAGGACTTGCATGAGTTTGATTCCTTATGCTTCGGCTATAGGATCAATCATGTACACCATGTTATGTACTAGACCCGATATATCATATGCTCTAAGTGTTATGTGCAGATACCAATCCAACCTTAGTGAGGGTCATTGGGTGGTGGTCAAGAATATCCTTAAGTACTTGAGAAGAACTAAGGATGTATTCTTGGTATATGGAGAAGGTGATCTTATGGTAAGCGGGTATACTGATGCCAGCTCTTAATTTGATAGGGATGACTCCAGATCCCATTCCAGATATGTATTCACACTGAATGGTGGTGCAGTCAGTTGGAAAAGTTCCAAATAAGAGACAATTGCAAATTTGACAACAAAGGCAGGGTACATTGTAGCTTCAGAAGTGACAAAGGAAGTGGTTTGGATCAAGAAGCTCATTATGGAACTTGGTGTGGTTCCAAGCATTGATGACCCAGTGCAGTTGTATTGTGACAACAACGGGGCTATAGTGCAGGCGAAGGAACTGAAGTCTCATAAGAAGTCCAAACATGTACTCAAGCGCTACCATTTGATTAGAGAAATCATTGGTAGAAATGATGTCAAGATAGAGAGAGTTCCCACCGATCAAAATATAGCTAATCTATTGACTAAGCCTATTTCCTAAAAGAGTTTTGTGTCATATGTACATACTTATGGTATTAGATATCAACGTGATTGGTTTTAGTGTAAGTGGGAGTTTGTTAAAGAAGTGCTCTAAAAGCAATCACCTTTATCACTTATTGTACAAATCATTTTATGATTAATAAAGACATTTTTCATTATTTTGATGTTCATACATTTATGGATTTGTTGTTGATCTTAAATTGATTTAATGAAGTCCTTGATACAAAACATAGCATGGAGGAAATTGTGATGAGATCATGATAATAAGATTCCTATCATGTGTAATTGTTTTAGTATCTAAACTTTCCCTAGTCATATGATTAATAAGATGGGATATTATTAATCCAGATAGAGTAGCACATGTTATACTCCTTGATTGGATCAAACAGTAAATCTTATAAGCTGTAGACATGAGTTGTTTAGAGTTAACATGTAGATGCTTACTAAGGGTAGTAAGCATAGTGGATTGACCTACTATAAGACAATCATATGGATATTCTATTCCAGTGTCAATGATAGTCTTAACATAGCAACGGTGCAAGTATCCTTTGACTTGAGGTGCTCAAGGATATCTTAGAAACTGATCCTGTGCTTTGACTTCATTCATTGGTGCCTTTCAGGGGTTACTCATAGGGTGGCGATTAGGTACAACTTGAGGTATTCAAAGGTAACTGAGTAGGCAATAAAGGATTCACCACTTTTGATAGAAGGAGATGATACCCACGACCTCTTGTCGGGTCATTACTTGGAAGTCTCTGGCCAGAGCATATATGTGTCATGAAGAGAACCTTTAATGATACATAGAGTAATGAGATCCTTAGGACAAGATTTAATATCACTTGGATTAGATGTGACATAGTCAATCTAGTAGGAGTTGACACTTTGACCATACTCTGAACAAAGTGGGGTATAGATGGTGAAAGAACGAATTACATGGTAATATTGCGCATGGAAGGATTCGCAGTCAAATCACTGACTTTTCGGTTAATTGAAGATCATGACGTGTTGCTAGATATCGCTCTTGACTTACTTGAGTTAAGTGTTAATTCACGTGGTCAACATAATCGGGAACTTAATGGGTCACATGCATAGGAGATCCGAAGGATGAGTAAATGGTCTTGAATGGAAATTCAAGATATATGAGAGTGTTTCGGGATTGTATCGTGATGTGATCGTGGTAGAAAACATTTGTAACACCGAATTTTTCGAGCCTTTTGTGTTGTTCTGTATTTTGAGATAATACTATATATTGATGTATACATGTCTGTATATGAGTTTAAATATGTAATTGAATCTTTTTGGTACATATGCCAGTGATATATAACATTATGTTCATCGGTATGCGAAATATTGGAAATTTCCGACATATAAGCTTTTAAGTGTGTAAAATCGAGTCCATCGGATAGATAAGACCGGGGTGGTTAAATTAAATGTCTTCTAATGTCTTGGAGGTGATTAGACATGATTTATAGACTTATTAGACACTTAGAAAGCTAAATTGGGGAAGTTGGTGTACATATGGACTTAATTGCAAAATTTGTAAAAGTTAAGGACTTAATTGTAATTTTCAATTTTTGAGGACCAATTTGTAATTTTATAAAGTTGAGGGGCCTAATTATAATTTTCTAAAGTCTAAGGACCAAAATGAAAATAAAATTTTTGGTCATTCCTAAATTTTGGACTTAATTGCAAATTTGGGAAAAGTTTGGAGGGTATAATGGTTATTTCACATAACTAAGGACAAATTGGTAAATTCCTCTTATTTGATCAAAGAAGAGTCAAATTCTAGACTCTTCTACCATGTGGTGGCCGTGCAACCCATTAAACGGGCTTAAAAATACTTGGTTTTTATTAAAAGAAAGAAGAAGAAAGGAGAAGAGAGAGGAGAAGGAGAGTTTCGGCTACACCAAGACTTCCACCATCTTTTTGACTTTTCAACCCAAACCAAAGTGGTATAAGCTAATTTGGGGTTAAGGAACTCAAATCTATCATTAGATTTGAGAAATTCTCAAGGAATTTGAAGATATCACTAAAGGAAAGTATAGGTAAATTTTGTCTCATCTCTCTCTACATTAAGATTTTGAGTTTGGTTTTAAGAAATGTTGTTCTTCATACTTGATTATGCATGAAACATGGTTTAAATGAATGAAAAAGGTCATGGAGAGGGTTCATTAAGTCAAAACCAAAATTGTTTCCTTTAGGTGAAAGTTGGTGAATTTTTGAATGTCTTTTGAAATTGATGGTAAAAATTAATTCTATGATGTTAATTATACATGTATGATGTGAATTGATGATGAAGAATGAAGAGAATGTGTGTTGGTTAAGTGTAGGTCAAAATGGTGGAGAAGAGGCGGATGAATGTGATGAGTTATGTAATTGATAAATGTAGCTTAAATGAAAGGAGTTGGTTTGAATGGAGTGGTGGAATATCTCATTGATTGGAAGTGCTACCATATGTCATATTGGGAGCATGAATTGTTATGGTAAAGTATTGAAAATGAGACTTGAAATTCATGCACATTAGGTGTTTGATAAAATGCCTAAGTGAATTTGGCTTAGGATTTAAGGATTCTAAGGGTGTACATTGGAAGGAAACTATCATGTTTACTTAGATTAAACTTGAAATGTTGCCTAGAGTGATGAATAATGGCCTAATATGTTTGGATGAAAAATGTGCTTAATTATGTCATAAAATGAGTAAGTTTGGATTAAAGGCATTAAATGCCTTAGGAAATGCAAAAAGGGAAGCTAATGTGATGGTGTTTAAATACGAAAATTATATTTAAGTAGTATTTTCATCGTATGTTGAGGTTAAGAGAGGGTATACCTTCTTTTGAGGTGAGTTGGGGAAACCATATTTTGCAAATGGGATTAGATCACTCTTAAGACATGTATGACGACTTGTATGTGAATTTTGAACCTAGGTAACGTAGGGTAGAATTGAATTTCAAATGGATGTTAACATGTGTATGTATTTGATAAATGGCACTGTTTTTGAACAACTTTGCATTTGGAGCACAAAAGATGACTTTTATTTTATGAGAAAATATTTGAAATTTACATATGCATAATCGAGTCATGTATGATGCATGCATTTGTTCTCTTTTGGCTTAGAGCCATGACAAGGTTTTATTTTATCGGTTGGACCGATAAATAAAGCCATGGTGCCTTATTTGATTTTTTTGTACTTAATTGTTGTATATGATTTTTGCGATTGGTGAGGAACTGATTATGATTAAGCGACCCCCATACCCTTGACGCTGGTACATTAAAATCGAGTCACCGTATCAACACTTTTCTACGGGACTTGCAGGTGATTCCACACCTAGGGTCTGGACACCGACGAGGTCATCACCTAGGGTCATGACGCTCTTGTCGACTATCGTCTGGACTCATCACGGATGAAAGTCGAGCCAACACCGAGTATTGGTGGGTGTGCTCATTAGTTTGGCCGACTAATGGTGTCACACATGATTGTTTTGGCTTAGCCTGATATTGGTTTGCCTATTGAGATTTTGATAGATACATTTTTTCTATGTGATATATTTCCTTCATAGGTTATCTACACTGTCTTGTAATGAATCACTTCTATTTGTCATATATGCTTCTCCTGCTCACGGAGTAACAAGTGAACTCACCCCCTCCACTTTCCAACCATGCAGGTTAATTTAGTGAACTCGAAGCTCTGTGAGGACCGTGCGACTTTTTGACCTTTTCGGGGTGTTTCCGCACGTGGGTAGTCTCCTGTTTGTACTTTTGTTGTCTAGTGGCTCGTGAACTGTGTTTATGTAAATATACTTTATGATTTTGTGAGTTAACTTTTGATTGCCTTGCATTTTGTAAAAGATTGTATGTATGAATTTTTGATACTTGAGTTGGGATTACCTGGAGTTGAGGTTGTCTTGAGCGGACTAGAGAGTCCTGAAGTTGTGGTTGGATGTGAAAATAGAAGTGTGTTTAAAATTGTTTGCAGGTTTTTGGGATTTTTAAAATACAATCGTTATGCTGCTCAAAATTTTCAAAAAATAAATATTAAAAAAAAGAAAGAGATATTCAGTAAGCCTTGCATAGTCGGACTAAGGATACTGCGAGTATCCTTAGCCCGAGTATGCGGCGGTTGTCATGGGCCCGAAGTGGTACCGGGTCGTGACAACATTGCATGGAATGGATTAGAAACAAGTGATGTTGGCTACCGATTTAGTCATTAACTTCCCAAAACTTCCATTAATGCATGATATTCATGGTCATTAACTTCTCATAACTTCCATTAATGCATATTATTCATGACTATTAACTTCCCATTAATTCATGCTATTCATGTCTAGCCATCTCTTAGTGAGGTTTCATCCTTCTATCTTCGTGTGGACTTTCATTAGAGATGGTCTACATTAATCGTTGTAGTTTACGACAACCCAACGCGGAGAAGGTTAAAGAATGAAGGAGATCGTCGGAAAGATATGTGAACATCTTACATTTTATGTTTTATTTTCTATATTTATATGCATGAATAGATTTAGTTTTATTTTCCGTTGTGTATATTTGATATATATTATGCATGAGATGCATGATTGAAACCTTACAAACATAACTATCACAACATTTATAACAAAAAATATACTAAATTGGTAGAACTTCTAACTTCCAGAAACATACGAAACGTCTAAAAGAACACAAACTATCACACATTAGTGGGTCTTAGGTCTACGTGGTTAACAAAATGGTAGAACTTCTAACTTCCAGAAAGCTCAACATTATGAAAAAAAAAAAGTAAATAAAGGAGGCAAGCAACTTAGTTATATTTCACCAAAGAAAGGAAGGCGCTTATAACAATTTACATAACAAACTATCAAGCATAAGGCACATATTTTGATAAACCTATAACACTAAACTTGGTTAACAAAATCTATGGACTTCTTAGTCTAATTTGTAAAGAAGTACAAGAACTAGTACAATTGTTTGTTTTAGTTAAGGCCTTTACAGAGGCCTATCTGAGATGTTCGAATAATGATCACAAGACGAGAAGATTGAGCAATTGGTAATGTACTAAAGAGTTTCAATACTAGGCATAGAACGGTTCCTAACAACCAACAAAATTATAGCAACTAAAATTGATTAGAACTTATAGTTTCAAAATGTTACAAGGTGGAGCAGGGACACATGATGATAATGGATAAGGCAGGCATGACAACGACGAATTAGGAAGGTGTGATGACGGCGAGCTAGGAAGGTTTTATATTAGTTGAGCATGGAGGCATAAAACGACAGTGTAGTGATTCCACGACGGAGAGTACGAAGAGGATAGAGAGTGAAACGAAGAAAACTTTTAAGGTTTGACATGTTAGTTTTTAGGAACTTTTAAAAATTATATATTATTATTAATTAAATAATTTCTTATATGAAATCTAAGTGGCAAGATTTTAGTCAGATATAGTGAGCCATGTAAACAAAAAAATTTAATGTTAGGCTACGCTTGCAATAAATTGAAAGTTAAAAATATTTTAACGTTATTTTTAAAATTATAAAACTGACTAAATTTTAAATTTTTTTTACAATTAACCCTATTTATTAATGTGATATTAATAGGCTATATGTCAATCACATAGTTGCAATCTATGTTAGCACCTTTAACTTAGTTTGCGTCTCGTAGTTGCAATCTATGTTGTTATAAGTTTAAGTAAAAACTCGTGAGGGAGAGCTTTGCTGCCCAAAAAGGGTCCTACCCAGCTCGAAACCGGACTAATCAGTTGTTCATGTGGTGCCGGATACTGGGTGATTTAACAAAAAAAATTCATAATTTTTGTTTTATAATTAACCCGTTTTCCATTTAGCTTTAATTGCAAATGTCTTTTTCTCTTTGGAAGCAACTACCCTATTAAAAAGGAGAAACCTAGACCTTAACAAAGTATGTTGAAATAAGAAAAGAACAAATGATATTTTGTAATACATCATACATACGCCAATCTTTTGATATTTGAAGCATCTGTAGTAGGTTTGACCAAAGTTATGAATACCGTACCGGGTTCGGTATTGGATTGAGTTCGAGAACGGAACTGTACCGGTACTGGTCAGTACCGGGTACCGTTTCGGGTAATTTTTTTATAAAATGGTCCCTAAAATTTTTAAAATTTACAAAATAGTTCATTAGTATATTGTACAGTTGTACTGTATACTTTACTAGTTTAATGTTTACATCAACCATGTTTTCAAAAATCTTAATAATAAATAATAATGATAATTAATATTAAATAACAATAATTTTTAAATATTTCACATATAAATAATAACCACAATTAATATAAATAAAGAAAATCATCATATACAATTATAAAATTAAAAATAATACAAAGCATTAAAAATATTACAATAATACAATGTATATGATTTGATTGTATATATTAAGTATGTTGTAAACTATGTATGTAATTGTAAATAGAATTGGATGTAAATGATTATTTTACTAAAATAAAAAATCAACTAAAAATTAATATTTTAATTTTGTGATTTGATTTTATATATTTTTATATAATAAAAAGTTCAAACATATATTTATAAACTTTTATTAAAATTGTGAAATTTAGTTAATAACTTAATATGCGTTATATTTTATTAATTATAACAATTGATTTTATATATTTTAGTTTTGCATATACCAATTGCATTTAACTTCTAAAGTTCTAAGTTCTAACAAGATAATTATTTATAATTATAACATAAAAGTTTCAATTGATAACAATGGTCCAAAATCAAAATCCAATACCAAACACAACTTACAAAACAACATACTTTCATTTCCAATTTTCAGTTTTTCACAATCAACAACTATACTATATTACTATACCAGACTACCAGTACCAATATACCCATTTCCAATTTCCAAATCACAAATACAGAATTGTAACTTCAACTTCAATTCTTCAATAATAAACTTTCGGCAAAATTAACTTCAATTATTCATCAATCACAAATTCACAACACAAAACTCTTCGAGCAGCTTCAACTTCAACTAGGCTTCAACTTCTTCTTCCTTCCATTCAGGTCAGCACAGCAACATACGGCATACCTGATTTCAACTTCAATTTTCAACTCAACACCAACAGAAATACAACCAATTCAGAAACACAAGCAATCCTAATACGGCAATACCATCGGCATTTAACAATAACAATCACAAATTCATCATCCAACTTACAGAAATCCATCATTCAACACAATAAAAAATTAAATCAAGTAGTAAAAAACACGATAAATGACAGAAAAACATACACCCAAAAAACCCTTTGGTGGTGCGACTGGTGGTTCGGTGGGGCAACAGTGTGGTGTACGATGGTACAGCAGACCTCAACTACGACGGTGACGACTATAGCGGGCGGTGGCATCTTCGTGCGGCGTGGACGAAGGTTGAAGATGAGCTGATGAAGACAGCGAGGCGAGCCTAAGATCACGGCAGAGGAGGAGAGGAGGAGCCTAGGGAGGACGAGGCTGAGGCGACGTCGATGGTGAGAGCGAGAGAGAGAGACGGTGAGAGTGAGAGACGATGAGAGCAGGCGGAGCGACAAAGAGAAGAGAGATGAGAGAAGCGGTAGCAAACGCAGTTCTGGGGGGATTTTAATTTTAGGGTTAGAAGAATTATCTGGTATTGTGTACCGATCGGAATTTTTATCTGGTACCAACAACACTCGTTTGGCTAGTACGTACGGGAAAGTCCGGCACGATACGAAATTCGCAACTATGGGTTTGACTATTTTAATCTAGTTCAAATTCAAAGAGTAATTTAGACTTGAGGGACTTATTCCAAACCTGATTCAAATAATTTATAACCCCTCTTAAAATGATGCTATTTTGATTTAACTCATTTTAATTTATAAGTTTAAAAAACTCAAGACCATAACAACATCGTTTTAAAAAGTTAAGCCAAAATAAAATTATTGTTTGGATCAAATTTGTGCCGCCTATTCCTAATTTCTCTTGACTCACCTATTTCATTATCATCCCCAACGACTAATTTACAAAGAGGAAGTAATCTAAGTGTTAAATGTTTGTACGCATACTATAATTTGCACCTTTTCAAAATGTTTCTTATTTTTTAAAATTATTATAAAAATATCGTATAGTATTATAATATTAAAAATGAGTCTTTGTACTACATCCTGTCAAAATTTTAATACAAATTTTCGTGTAATTAATTGTTATATACAATTAATGACATGATGATTTATATTTAAATAATTTGATCAAAACTAAAAAATATTTATTATTATTATTATTATTATTATTATTATTATTATTATTATTATTATTATTATTATTTTACCTTAAACCTAAAGGCACGTGACTGAAAGGCCACTTGATAGAAGAAGAAGTAGAAGAAGTAGACCTGGCAAAACGGGCGGGTCACCCGTTTACCCTCCCGTACCCGCCCTAACAGTCCGGGTATGGGTTGGTATGTTTTTTACCCGATTCATATTTACCCGTACCCGACCCA
>JAOQMR010096636.1:0-13149 GCA_027563865.1 Erythroxylum pelleterianum
TGTCACAGATATATGATGTCTTTCATGTTTCCATATTGAGGAGGTATAGATCAGATCCCCCCCCCCCCACCCCCACATAATTTAGACCATTAAGGTTCAGTTGAGAGATGATCTGACTTATGAGGAGACTCCAATGGAGATTTTGGACACTAAGGAAAAGGTCCTTAGGAACAAGACATTTCAACTAGTTAAAGTCCTGTGAAAAAACTATTTTACGGAAGAGGCCACGTGGGAGCTCTTTGAGGCCATGAAGGAGAAACATCAATACCCCTTCAATGACTCAGGTAAGAACTTCGAGGACTAAATTCTTTAAGGGGAGGAGAATTATTAAACCCCAAATTGTTTTCTTTTCTTTTCTTTTATTTATTTATTTTAATTTCTTAGAATTTAGTCATTAATTTAGCAATCATAATTTGAAATTAGAATTTAGAATAGAAGTGTTAGAATTAAGTTAGAGTATAATATGGTAGTTAATAAACTAAAGGAGCTAATAGACATTAGGTTAAATGAAGAAGGGTAAAATTGGAAGACCAGGACAAAAATGTAGTCTTGATTAAATGAAGAAGAAGAAAATCGTAAGAAGAGAGAAAGAAGAGAGAAAAATGTGGGAAAGAAGAGAAAAGAAGAAGCAAATCGTGGAAGCTAGGAAAAGAAGAGAGAAAATCGTGAAAGAAGAAGAAGGAAGAAGATTTGGCTAAGCTTAAAGTAAGCTTCATCTTTCTTCTTGTTTGGGTAAAAAAAGAAGTAGAGAAATGAGTTTTTGTAGGAAGAAAGAAGAGCAACCCATTTGATTTTCCATGGATTTCTAAACTAGGTTTTAGTTTTTCTAACCTAGAAAAAATATGGGTAGGTTAAGTCTAAGCTCAATTTTACCATGTTTGATTATTGAAGCTTTAGGAATTTTCCATTTGAGTGCTGGGTTGAATGGGATTTTTGGCAATGTTAAAGGGGATCAAGAAAAGCAAGAGGAGCAGAAGGAGAGTCACCTTTAAGCAAGTTTTAAGGAAGGAATCCAGATGAGTTACATATTTATAGTTGAGTTAATGAGCCATAAATATTTTTCCAAATCAATAGAGTTAAATGATTTAAATCGCTTTATGAATGTTGCATTTATTTCTTCTTAAATGGTTTGAGAAATTGCTACATGTTTGGTACATGAATCTTGTTGATGATTTATGAAATGAAGATGAAAATGGTATTTGAAATACATTATGCTTATGGAAACCATGTTTCTAAAATGTGCCTTTTGGGCAATATATTTACAAGTCATGAAATTCATGTTTGTATGGATTTGTGATAGTCCATTCTGTTATATCAGGTGCACATTGACCATGTTAAAGGTTGCTTCTGCCTGCTCGCTAGTGGAATGGAGCTCCTTCACGGACTCCCTTATATTTATGAACTACGCAAAACCATTATGTGGGTTTGTGATAGTCCATTATGTTATTATTGGAGATTCGCAACAACTCCCTAATGTTTATGAACCTACCCAAACCATTATGATTGCTTATGTGTTTATGATTTGTTGACAAGTTTGATGAATACATGACTTATGTTGTTTATGAATTGTTTGACAAGTTGAGAATTTGAGAAATATGTGTTTTATAGATTCAATGCAAATCTACTATGGCAATAAATATTTTCAATGGTTTTTGCTTATTAATCTGTTATAAACTTGTTACTCATGAGCTTTTAAGCTCACCCCAATTCCTCCCCTTCTCCAGGTGATGAGTAAGAGCTCGAGTGATCGAGAGTCAAAGCATCACTCCAAATCTGCATATTTTTGTATTTTAAGTTAGTTTATGGAAAACATAAGGCTTTAGCCTCATTTCAAGTATTACTCGTTCATGTATATTTTGTATTTTTGGGTTATGAGACCAATGATGTATTGTGGCTTGAAATGCCCATTAAAGCTTGTAAAACTCTATTTTGTTTTAGTAATGAGACTATGATTTGAAGAAGTTTCTTTTGTATATGTTTGTATTTATCTTTTGGTTGAGTGGTTATTAGTTTAGTATGTACAAAAATTTAGTGTTGGATAGTTGGGTCTGGGTGTCTGAATCGAAGGTTTTGCCGCGATGAAGATGTGAATTTGGCCTCGACGAACCTTTCTCGAATGGTGTTTTTGTTTGATTTTATAACTTCGCTGCAGCAAAGCCTTTTTCCCAAGGGGTGCTTGGGTTTGATCTGGGGACTTCGTCGCGGCGCATTTGTCCCAAAGAGTGCATTTGCATTTGCTCGACCTTCCATACACAGTTGGAATGTCGCTGGTGCGTTGCACAATCCGAATGACATTCGTCGGTAAGCGAAGGTGCCGAATGGACATGTGAAGGTCGTCTTTTCCTGATCCTTTGGTGCCACCAAAATCTGATGATATCCTGAATAACCATCTAGACAATAATAGTGAGATTTTCCCGCAAGTCTTTCAAGCATCTGATCAATAAAAGGAAGCGAAAAGTGATCTTTTCTAGTTACTAAATTAAACTTCCTATAGTATATGCATACCCTCCAATCATTTTGGACACGAGTTTGAATTAACTCACCATTGTTGCTTTCAATTACCATTACACCAGTTTTCTTTGGTACTACCTGTACCAGACTTACCCACTTACTATCCAAAATCGGATAAATTATGCCCGCATCAAGAAGCTTCAAAATCTCTTTCTTCACCACTTCCATCATGGGTGGGTTTAGACGACGTTGTGGTTGCCTTACCTCCTTCGCCTCATCTTCCATCAAAATTCTATGCATGCATATGGTGGGACTAATTCCCTTTAAAGCAGCTACCGTCCAACCGAAAGCTTCTTTATTCTCCTTCAAAACGTTAGCAAGGTGGCTTTCCTGCACATCCGAAAGTTGATTAGAAATAATCAAAGGCAATGTATCTTTGTCACCTAAAAAGATGTATTTAAGATGACTAGGTAAGCTTTTTAATTCTAATGTTGGTGGGCTGGTCAATGACGGCAAAAATTTATCCAACCTCTTAGATGTTTCCACGAATGTGAGCTGTTGGAGGGGTGGTGGTTCGGTCTCCTTCAATTTGTCAAAATAACGCTTCCACTTTGTTATCAAGCGATACAGAATCCTTACTTCCATTCCACTGCGGCGCTTCTTCTTTGTGTTCATTAGATAATGTTGTTTGTTCCCTTTCTGACCAATGTGGTGCGTTGTTTAATTGTTCCTTGGATAACGCATACTCCTCATCCTTTTGCCAAGTGAACGCATTCCCTTTTTGTCCACCAATTAATGCAGATTCCTCACGTCCGTACCCAATTGACGTATTCCCCATCAATTCAACTTCATCTTTGTCTTCCAAAATCCAATTCTCCTGCATCCATGTATCAATAAAGTCCACAAAGACAACAAATTGTTCATCATCTGGAATGTTCATGGTATTATAAATATTGAATTTAATTAGGTCACCATCGAATTCCATAGTTAAAGATCCATCATGAACATCTATTTTGGTTCTAGTCGTTTTCAAAAACGGCCTTCTGAATAAAATCGAAGTGGAGGAGGATGTGTCATCCGTTCCCATCTACAAAATATAAAAATCAGCCAGAAAAAGCATGTTTCCTACTTAAACCAATATGTCTCCTAACACACCTTTCGAATAAGCATTTGAGCGATCCGCTAATTAAATTACTACGTTAGTTTCTTTAAGAGGTCTAACATTCAAAGATTTATACACATCATATGGCATGACATTTATGGTCGCACTAAATCTAACATAGCTCTTTCAATTCGCAAATTACCAATTCGGCACAGGATAGTAAACATACCTGGATCTTGACATTTTGGTGGAAGCTTTTTCTTTTGTAAGATTGCTGAAACGTTTTCTCCTAATTGAACTTTCTCATCGAATTTCAATTTCCTCTTTGACGTACAAAGCTCCTTAAGGAATTTAGCATATCGTGGAATCTATTTAATTGCATAAAGTAGAGGAATATTTACCTGGACCTTTTGGAAAGTCTCCAAAATCTCCTTTTCTTGTTTTTCCTTCTTCGCTTTTGCTAATCGACTCGGAAAAAGAGGTGGGGGAGCACCTTGTTTGGTATAACTTTCTGCGTCTCTTCAGGTGGGTGCGTGATTTCTTCCTCTATTTCTCTTTTGGAATTTTTTGAAATTGATTCCGGTAATTCTTTACCACTCCGCAATGCGATAGCCTTTGCACTTTGTCTAGGATTTACCTCCGATTGCGCTGAAAAATTACCAAAATTTTGTGCCTCCAGTCGGTTGATGGCAGCTGCAATTTGACTTAACTGGTTCTCAAAATTTTTATATTGATTCTCTAAATTCCGAATACTTGTTTAAGTGTTCCGCTGAAACGTCAAAGTATTGGTGGTCAAAGTGTGCACTATATCTTCCAAAGAAGACTTACCTTTGGCAGTTGACGTCATATTTGGATTTTGACGCAGCATGTATGGTTATCTATATGGCTGAAAATTGGTAGATGCTTGTTGCCCTTGAAGATTCCCATATCGCAAATTTGGAAGATCGCGCCATCCTGGATTATAAGTATTGGAGAATGGGTCGTATTTTCTTTGATTTAGCCTAGCAAATCCACCGACGGCATTCACCTGTTCCGCGTTCTCTTCCTGCAAAATCGGACATGAATCAGTAGAATGTCCTAACATTGAGCATATATCACATAGCTTAGCTTCTTCTTTTCTTGTGACTGCTAATTGTCGCACCAAAGAAGTGAGGTCATCCAATCTCTTTTCCAACGAGGTCGCACTAACTTCATTCATGCCCTTTGACCCATGCCCTACACGGATTCTGAATTGTTGCATGTTGGAGGCCATGTTTGCGATCAACTCTCTTGCGGTCGCTGGCGTTTTGTCGACTAAAGCACCACCGCTTGCAGCATCAAGCATGCTCCTGTCAGAAAGCAAAAGTCCTTCGTAAAAATATTGAATTAATAATTATTCAGTTATCTGGTGGTGTGGATAGCTAACGCATAGTTTCTTGAATCTTTCCCAATATTCATAGAGTATTTCTCCAGTATGTTGACGAATTTTGCAAATCTCTTTCCGAATATTGGTTGCTCTCGATGCTGGAAAATACTTTTCGAAGAAAAGCCTCTTCATCTCAACCCATGTCTGCACGTTCTCTCCGGCTGAATAATACAGCCAATCTTGCGCATCATCTTTAACGGAAAACGGAAAAGTTCTCAGCTTAATTTGCTCTTCCGTCACATTAGTCGACTTCATACCCATGCAAACTACATCGAATTCCTTCAAGTGCTTGCATAGATCTTCTCCCCGTAAACCCCTAAAAATAAGCAATAAGTGAATCAGTCTGGATTTTAATTCAAAAGTATTGTTATCACCTAAATTCGGGAAATTGATGCAGTGTGGTTGTTGCACGTCAGTTGGCGCGGCTAGTTCGTGAAGAGCGCGGTTGGCAGCTATCCTATCCATCTTCTGCATCTCCTTTTGTTGTTTGGTCTGTTTTTGTAGTCTTTTCGCTGTCTTTTCGATCTCAGGATTGTACTGTAAGTTATCTTATTGGTTTGATCGCGTAATGTACATAAATCGTCAAAATTTCCTAGCAACAGCACCAAAATTTGATGATGTTGTCGCCTGTAATCAAATATAAAAGAAATTACTTTCGTTAAAACAAATTAATGTAGTAGCGGTAAGCGGATATCGTTCCCAAAAGGAATCTTATGGTTATGAAATTGCAAATTCAAACGGCACAAATAACGAAAATAAAAAGGGGGTTTTGTTTAATCACGGCAATAATACAAAATCAAAAGGAAAAATCACAAATCGAAACAATAATTAAATCTGAAAATTCAATATGAAAAATACCTTGGTTTCAGGCCACCGATGTTACCATACTATTATGAATCCTCGACATAAAATTGCAATTGTTAATAAACATTCATTGGGGAAAATTTCTCTTAAGGGTAATGACTAGAAACATGTATCCTAACAATCTTATTAAATAATAACCTAGATACGATCATAGGTATAATTGAATAATAGCATTAAGAATCAAGAACCAATGAGCAAGTGAAAGACATGTACGACATGCAATCAATCAAGCGAATATCTTCTTAGAATTTTCCGACTCTAACATAGAGAAGTTAATCCTAATTGCTACTTATGATTACCGGAATTGAACGTCATATCTCATTAACCTAGCGATTGAACCAATTAATCTCTAGTTGCGCACCTAGAAACCAACAAATTCAATTGGAAAGAATAGATCTGAATATATCCAATGTTCATTAACAATATAAAAAGTATCCGAAATATCTCACTATAATAACATGTAACATGGATTCCCTCAACCGAGATAAGAAAATTAGCTACTCATAATTGAATTGAAAACAAAGAAAATAAGAAAGCAATATGTCTCCATCCCTGGTCTTTTTTATGAAAGATACGAAAATCCTAATTGAAATATGCAGAAATGTAAGAACAATAATAGAAAGTACAGCAGCCCCCAAAACCTAAGAAACCTATTCTAAAACCTAATATGTATATATATCTATGCGGCAATCATCCCAATCTCCTTCTTAATGTTAATCTCTTCTTATCTTCTCTTGATTTTGTCTAGATGAGGCAATCTTTTAATTTCGGTAGGTAACTTCTTGGAAAGATGACAAGAGAATCTTTAAAAATTGTGTTTTACTTGGAATCAACTTCTAGAATTTTATCTGCAGAATTATTCCATCCTTAGGCGTGCCCACGCTTAGTCACTGAATTTCTGTCAATTTGGGGATTTCGGATTTCCTTCCTTCTTTTGCATCTTTTTGATCCTATTTCGTCCCTAAGGTATTGAAAACCATCTGTAAACAATTATAAAGCAATTTCATTAAATTCAGATAATAATTTCAACACATCAACTAAAGTTAAGTCCAAAATAAGTGCAATTTCAATGACTTAACATTAAGTAAGATGAGCCCTAAGTTTTGAGGATACTTTGATTTGATACTTTATTTAATGGAATTTGATTGATTGATGCATTGAGACTCAATTATGCATTTCTATTATATTAGTTTAATGTTTGATTTCATATGATTGAGATTGAGAAATCCTCTTGTATGAATAGATTTACCATAATTGGAAAGAGTTACATGTAAACCCAAAGATAGCTCGACATAAATCTTCTAAATTATGGTCAAACTTAATAGAGAAATTCACAAATTGGAGTAGTACAATCTTAGACTTTTTAACTAGAAAGAGAATTCAGTTAATCAACTAAGGATTAGGAGTAAATAGTCTTGAGAAAGATATTAACACAAGATAGGTATTTTCACGGTCCGTGTTCAATAATTGAATTGCATGATAAAAGGGTTAAAACTTAAGATATCTTAGGGTGATTAATTACCCAAGTACTAGTTATTTTATATTGAATTAATCATTATGATATATTTGTCTTGATTCATTATTATGTTAAATTTTATTTTAAATTAAATCATCATCTTATTCAACGGTCAGATAATAGAAAAGAGACCATTACGAGTACTTGTATCCTTATGGGATCGATCTATACTTATTATTGCTAGTTATAACTACCCCATGCACCTGAAGTTTAAAATTACATTGATCAATACCATTTTTTGAGAAATTAAGGTGTGTAGTAATAATAGATTTGCATTAAAAAAACAAAAACAAGAACAAAAGAAGATTTTAATGATGTTACGTCAATCAGATATACCAACATATTCGAGAGTCAAGTGCAATTGATTTTACTATATTGATCAATAGCTTTTCACTTGATGAAGATTGCATATTTCTTTAATATAGGTTTACATAAGTATAGTTAATTGTAAACTCTAACTAGTAAAGTTTAACACAACTTACCCATTTTCCAATCTTAACCAAACTTAATTATGATCTATACTTGTTAGTGCTAGTTATAACTACACCATGCACTTGAAGTTTAAAATTACATTGATCAATACCATTTTTTGAAAAATTAAGGCGTGTGTAGTAATAATAGATTTGCATAAAAAAAACAAAAACAAGAACAAAAAAAGATTTTAATGATGTTAGGTCAATTAGATATAACTACATTCGAAAGTCAAGAGCAATTGATTTTACTATATTGATCAATAGCTCTTTACTTGATGAAGATTACATATTTCTTTAATATAGGTTTACATAAGTATGGTTAATTGTAAACTCTAACTAGTAAAGTTTAACACAACCTACCCATTTTCCAATCTTAACCAAACTTAACTATGATTTTAACAAGTCCTAAAATTCTCCTAGAGTTTATATTTAACAAAAAATGCATTTTTAGATAAGTATGTCTGTCACAGACATGGTCTAGGCCATGACCGTGTCCTATTAATTATTTTTCTCTAGAACATGAAATGAACTTTGGCATGCATATGTCCTCAAATCGTGGATCTTCTTATTTCTCTACGCACTAGGACATGACCTATGGCATGACTGTGTCTCAATTCCATATATCTTACTAACTCTTTCATGTTCAAAACACAGTTTATGACATGGTTATATAATAGACTTTGTCTACCTTTGAAAACATTTAAGTTACACTAATATATTCGTGACTTCACTTTTAATGAATTGTTGTTTAGAGTTTGTTGTTTAGAGTTTCTCTGCATATTACAAAACATTTTCACTTCCAGGAGAACCGGAATGAAATCGCCGCATACAGAATAATCCTAGAACGAACTGCAACAACTGAAGAACAGAATCAGAACCCAATAAAGGCAAAGAGGCATCTCGCAATTGCATAACGAATATGTTGTAGCACAAGATCGTATGTTACATGAAGCCAACATGATGTTGTATCCTTCCAAGATATTCTCATACTCCCATTAGAATAAACCTCATCTCCTAAACTCCTACTTGTCAGTTGTGTTTATCGTCTTCTATATTCCTGAACTCCCAACATCTAAATTTAACTTGTAAAGGCCAAAATAAACATCGACTTCATCAAAATTCACATACAAAGTAATTCTCTTTTTTTGTTTTCCAATGGAGGCATTTCATAGAGCTAATCTAAATGAACCAGCACACGTTTTCCAAGAATTCATTTATGTGGTTTTTGATGCAATGTCAACAAGGGAATATGTTCGTAAATATTGGGTAAAATGGGTGATAAAGTATTTGACCAAAGAAAACGACTTGTAACAGAAAGAAAATATGATTTTTCTCCGCTTTACAGTACAAAATCCTGAAAAGGAGGGCATATATGCTCACCACCTCAGACATGCCAGATGTGACCATACCTCAACCATTCAGCAATTTGGTAGGTCACGATCACGTTTGAGCTTACCTGGGGATTACAATATAAAAAGGACCTCAGAGAGGTACAATTGGATTGTGCGTCAGAGCTGTTATATTCATTCATCTGGTTCTCCAAGGTGGTGCTTTTATTGCTGTTGCACCATGTGTTTCTTTAATGATTTTTCGTCTAAATTATTTTCCGCGTATACGTTTGGACTACTGTTTTATTGGAAGATTTGTGGATGATATTCGTGCACTAGCTTTGCTTAGATCAGTGCGTGTTTAATTTACTAAAGATTCCACGATCCTGACAACGGAGACACAAACCTTTGTTTTCGACTATAAATTGGAAACTTTAGGCTTTTGTTCTTCGCTCATCTATTGTACTTCATGGGGTCTATAGGTTTTAATCACTTCCATTTTCTCTCTATCATTGCATTCCATCTGACAAACATTCCACGTCTTGGTGGTGATGACATCAAGAGTTTGTTGAAGATTTCTGAAAACTACGACAGTTTGCTAATCACAAAAAACCTGAAACCTTCTTGCAGGGAACTTTTTCGTGATGGACTCCGACGGAAGGGCAAACACACACAAAATAGAGTGCTTGCTCTTTGGTATATATGCTCGTCAAGTTCTTGATTATAGTGTTTATATAATCTTTTTGAGAAATTGTTGTTTTTATGATTTCTTGATGAATACAGACATGGATGATACCTTATACCCCTTGAGCTCGGGCCTCAACTTGGCTTGTCGCAAGAATATAGAAGGTTAGACCATAAACAGTTAAAAGTGGGAACTGAAGTATTCCTGACAATACTATATAGTTAATGTGATTAAGAAGCCCTTTTCTTGTTCTTTCCGCAGAGTTCATGTTGGACCTGTTGCACATCGAAAAAAATGAAGTGCCCAGGTTGTGTTTGGAGTTATACAGGGAACACGGAACAACAATGGCGGGTTTAAAGGTGAAACCTGCATATACTTTGATGCCTTAGTAAAGTTCGTCTTCTTGCTCAACTTTGTTTTTGGAGGGCATATTCTATAACCATTCTCTCTGTTCTTAGGCTCTCGGATATGAATTCGACAACGACGAATTCCATGCATATGTTCACGGCAGATTACCCTACGACGCCCTAAAGCCTGATCCTGTCCTCAGAAATCTCCTGCTCTCCATGCCGCAACGCAAAATCGTACGCCCAATTTTACTCCTTTCGTTTTACTTTCTTTTCTTGGAGATTAATCGCAAGACAAGTTAAAGCTATAGTGACCCTGATCATTTCAGATATTCACTAATGCCGATAAGGTTCATGCTGCTGAAGTTCTCAAGCGGTTAGGCTTGGAAGATTGCTTCGAAGGAATTATATGCTTTGAAACTCTGAATCCTTCTGTCCAATCTGTTGATTACTCGGATGAAACAGCCGAAAGAGAACCAGACCCAGATGATCTTGAAAGTTGCAACTCGGAAAGTTCAAGAGTCAAGTCACGAATTCTCTGTAAACCCTCTTTGGAGGCAATGGAAGCAGCTATTCGGCTAGCAGAAGTTGACCCAAATAAAACAGTGAAAGTCTTTCCAGAACTAGTAGTGGTTTTGTCTTCTTAAGGGTTATATGCTATAAGTTAATTTTCTCTTTCGCAGATCTTCTTTGATGACAGTACTCGCAACATTGCAGCTGGTAAAGAAGCAGGGCTTCATACGGTTATAGTAAGTCCTAATATCAGAAGTTTGTATGATAAAAAAGAATGTCCAGGTTTCTCCAGAGAAGTATGTTTTGAATAAAAATTATGTTGAATATGAAGGTAGGGAGCTCAGTCCTGGTGCCAGGAGCAGAGTACGCCTTGAGTAGCATACACAATATCAAAGAGGCAATACCTGAAATATGGGAAGTTGAAGGAGATGAGCAGCTGGAACAAGTTATCCCGACCAGTACTGCAGTTGAGAATATAGTCTTAGCTTAGCTTCATATTGATTACATGTCCACACAAAGATCTCCTCAAGGTTAGGTGACAGTAAAGTAATTAATAGCTGGAAGGATGAAACCGATTGAAATATCATGGTTAAGGCAAATGTAATGGTGGCTGAGAGTGAGAATCGAATTTAGAGCATACCTCAAATAATCTATATATGTTTTTATCTTTACCTAACAAATGGCAAAGTGAGTAACGGACATAACCCCACCTGGATAAGATTGGGATCGAATGGGATGAAGCTGTGTGTGAAAATGTTCTTCAAGCCTTCAATCGTAGCTCTCTCCAATTCCAACTGCGATGCGATTTTTTTAGACAAATCAATTTGAAAGCACGTTTTCTAAAACCAATGTTATTAATTTTACCTTAAAATTAAAGAAACAAACTTACGTTATAAAAAGGTTAAATAAAATTAAAAAATTTAAAATATAGTTTAAAAATCATTCTTAGTTATAAAGAATTTTGCATTTGATTTTTCTCTTTTACTCTAATCTTTGGTAGAAAAAGATTTTTTTTATAGCAAGTTTTTTTATTTTAATTAGATCAATTTATTTAATATCTTATATAATATTTCTTAATTAATTATTAATAAAAATTGTTTTATTATACTAAAATAAATAATTTAAAAGTGACTTTTTATTTATCAATTAATATTGATTTTAAATATATTTTAATTTTTAAATCAATTTTATTTTGATATTTAAATTTTAATTATATTTATCAATAATTATTTATTTTATTTTATTTTATTAAAAATAAATAAAATTATTAAGTAAAATTATATTATTCATAATTCATATTAACAATTAATTCTAGCTAATTAAATATATAATATTACATTAAATTATTCATATTTCTTATCAATTAACATAATATATACTTAGTAAATAGCAAATCAGATTAAGAAAAAACAAAAACAGACAATAAAAATTATTTTATGATTTTCAACAAAACTAAAAACTAAAAAAACTCAAACAAACAACTTTTATTAAATTTAAAAATGAAAAATCAGAAATAAAAATGAAAAACAGCCCCTTAACTTTAATATAATATTGAAGAATTATATGATAATTAAATAATATTATAATAATATTTTTATTAAATGAAAGAACAGCAAATTATGTCATTGAGTTGAACTTAGATAAGTTGTCCAACTAGGGCTTAGAGACCATAAACTTGGGCCACAAAGCCTAACCATAAGAAAGAGGCACGTGGCAGTAGCAGATAGAGACAGAGTATCAGGATTCAGGAGAGTAAAGGAATGTGGGGCTGTTATGTATTATCCGCAGTACGGAGACATAATGCCCGCCTTTGCGGTCTTACTACACAATTACCCTTCCTCTTATCTTTGTCGTCCAATCATCACCAGCGCCGATTCTCAACATCTTCGACCCAAATCTGTAAATTTCGTTGCACTCTCTGCTTCATTTGCTACTTCGGTAAACTATCTTCGTTCAAGGCCCAGACCTCATTGCTCCACCGCAGATTCCAATGATCTCGGCGATGACAATTCCGATGATCATGAGTTGCCTGATTCTGTGCAGAGGGATGGGGTTATTACTGAGATTGAGAAGCTTGGAAACAACACCAGGAGAATTCGTTCTCAGGTTGCTATTGATGCGAATCTGGAGACCATTTGGAGCATTTTAACTGATTACGAGAGGTTGTCTGATTTCATTCCTGGTCTTGCTCTTAGCAAATTGATCGAGAAGTCCGACAATGTTGTTAGGCTTTATCAGGTAAGTTCACAATTTTCCTTTCCTTTACAGCAAATACTGAAATAAGGCAAATTTGTCTCATGTTTGTGAATTTGATTCTTAGAACAGATTGGAATTCAAAACTTGCCGCTGGGTCTGAAATTCAATGCGAAAGCAGTTTTGGATTGTTACGAGAAAGATGTGGAGATTTTTGAGTTTGGTAGAAGGCGAGACATAGAGTTTAAGATGACAGAAGGTGACTTCCATTT
>JAOQMR010096668.1:0-13146 GCA_027563865.1 Erythroxylum pelleterianum
CGCCGACCGAACGATTAAGTCGGTCGGTATTTCCAACGGTCATCAATTCGGTCGGTATATTTCGGTCGCAAATCATCTATTTTCTTGTAGTGGATGGCTCAAATCAAAATCCACAAAGAAAAAAAAAAGAGGAAGCCCAAAGCAAAAGCTTGCCTGTTTTCAGCAGTTACACCAACAATTTTTCCAAAATCATGACTCCCAAGACGAGCAAAAAAAATTGGGATTTCTTAAAGACGAATATTCAAGGAACGAAAGAATCAAAAGAATGCAAATACTCAACTTGATTAGAGAATTTGAGATACAAAAAATGAAAGAGTCAGAAACAATCAAGGATTACTCCTGTCATTGCCAATAACATAAGATTTCTTGGTTCTAATTTTGATGACTCTAGAATAGTTCAAAACATTTTAGTAACTATCCTAGAAAGATTTGAGGCTACAATTTCATCACTCGAAAATTCAAAGGATTTGGCTAAATTTACTTTGGCAAAATTGTTAAGTGCATTATAGGCAAAAGAACAAAGGAGACTCATGAGGCAAGAAGGAATAGTAGAGGGCACTTTTCCAGTAAAGTCATATAATAAAAAGAGGATTAATAACAACAATGCTTAGAGATTTTCACCATATTCATATTGCAAGAAAACAAATCATCCAGAATACAAGTGCTGATAGAAGTCAGATGTAAGATGCAACAAGTGTGGACAACTAGGACATGTTGAAAGGATATGTAAAGCGCAACAACATATGGGAGAAGCCAAGCAAGCTTTAAACGATCAACTTGAGGAGGAGTTATTTGCAGCATCATACCTAACCAACTACCATTCAAATGAAAGCTGACTTATTAATAGTGGTTGCACAAATCACATGACATTTGATAAAAGGATATTTAGAGAAATTGATACAAGTTTTATCTCCAAAGTCCAAATTGGAAATAGAGACTACATTGAAGCAAAAGGAAAGGGGACTATAGTGTTAAAAACGATGATAATTTTATTAATAAAAGGACTCAAATACAAACACAAAACACATCGAAGGTAAACAAAAAATGGAAGAACAAAGAACAAAACCCAGACGCACTACACTTAGGACTCACTTCTCTCTCTTAAGACTCACTTTTCTCTCTTCATTTGGTGTGTACAAAATGGTGCTAGGATTGCCTATTTATAGGCATCCATCACCAACCTACATACAAGTTGTTAGAAGATTCTAGACTTGCCTACTTGCAAGATTTTTCCGGATTTTTCCTTTTTTATATATCTAGAGTTTTCTTAGATCTATAATTTTCTACAAGTAGTATCAGAGCTAGGTTATGTCGTCTAGAGTCGTTGCTCCATTGTCTTGCGATCAGGGATCGCGTCTTAGCCGAGATTCTGCCGAAATTTAGTCACAATTCGGGATTATAAAATTATTCGATCAGGGATCGAGTAATTATGGCAGACATGAGCACCACTGTTAGTGGTATAGAAAAATTAAACAATAACAATTATAATACATGAAGCACTCGTATGCAGTTTTATCTGCCAGGACAAGATTTATAGAGTATTGTCGGAGGAAACGAGACTCAACCTCCCAACATTAGAAGAAGAGTTAAAGATGTAGAAAATCAGACTAGGTAAAGCCATGTACATCTTGTCGGTGACGGTAGAAGACGACATACTTCAGCAAATAAAGGATGCAAGGACACTGAAAGATGCATGGGACACTCTCGCCCAGTTGTATGCACACACCAACGACTCCAGGTTCCATCACTTAGAGAACGAGTTATTGTCAATCTCGCAGCGCAACATGACTATAAGTGAATATTTTACTAAAGTTAAATTTTTATGACAAGAAATTTCGAAATTGGATCCTCCTAATGCTATAACTGAAACAAGAATGAGGAGAATTATTGTACATAGGTTACGCCCAGAATTTCTTGGTATTGTTACGGCTACTAGAGGTTGGGCAAAGGAACCAACCTTGATAGAGTTAAAAAATATCCTAGCTAATCAAGAAGCTTTAGATACACAAATGTCTAAAGTCTTTATTAAAGAAGAAGACAAAGCCCTTTTCACCAATAAAGGAGGATAAGGGAAAGTCACGAGAAGCAACGTGATGGAGGAAACCTCGAGAGGTCGAGGAGGTTGGCGAGGCCACCAACGAAGAGGAAGCTTCAAGATAAAGGGAGCTCATCAAGGCCAAGATACAAGTCGTAACAATAAACAAAATACTCAGAAAGAAGACAAGTGTTATAACTGCGAAAGGAAGGGTCATTACGCTCGAGATTGCTGGAGGCCAAAATGTATGGAAGGAAATACTACCACGTCGATGCAGCAGGATAACGAAGAAGAATGGGATTTTCACGCATCATTTGCAGTAATGGAAAACCCTAAAGAAATAAGCAAGAAAAGTGGTGCAATATTAAAGGTGGAAATGGCACTCACGACTATAGGAGAAAATCAAATCAATTATAATGATGATAGGATCATTGATTCCGGCTACTCCAATCATATGACAAGTGACAAAAAGAAATTGATGGGAACATCAGAGTATAAAGGAGAGCAAGTAGTGGCAACTGCCAATAATTCAAAGTTGTCGATAACACATATTGGTAGTACCGTCGTAGTTCCTCGTTATAGTCAGTGGCCAGTGCAACTGCAGAATGTCTACCACATGGAAGGTATGTCAAAGAATGTCCTATCAGTATATCAAATGACATCAACAGGAAACTTTGTATTGTTTGGACCAAATGATGTTAAGATATATAAGGAGTTAAAAATTATCGGTCGACCCATGATGGAAGGAAAAAGAGTGGAGTCTGTCTATGTAATGTCAGCTGAAATAGCATACATAGATCAGACAATGAGAAATGAGACGGTTGATTTATGGAATGCAAGATTAGGACATGTAAGTTATGGGAAGCTAAAGGAGATGATGAAAAAATCAATGGCCAGAGGGCTTCTGAATCTAGATGTCCGAGATGATATTGTATGTGCAGGATGTCAATACGGAAAAGCACATCAATTACCATACAAAGAGTCAGAGTATCAAGCTAAAGCACCCCTGGAGTTAATACACTCTGATGTATTTGGGCCAGTAAAGCAACCGCCTGTCAACCAATTCAGGTACATGGTTACCTTTATTGATGATTTTTCTAGATATATGTGGGTCGATTTTATAAGAGAAAGTCAGAGATACTGAGTAAGTTTATTGAGTTCAAAGTGAAAGTAAAAAAGGAGATAGGGCGAAGGATACATTGCCTTCGCACAGATAATGGTGGAGAATACACTTCAAAAGAATTCGAACAATATTTGCAACAACATAAGATCAAGAGGCAGCTGACTTGTCCAAGTACTTCATAACAAAATGGAGTAGCAGAAAGAAAGAATCGTCACCTGGCAAAGATATGCAGAAGTATGCTACATGCAAGGAATGTACCAGCAAGGTTTTGAGCCGAAGGTATGAAGACAGTAGCGTACGTGATTAACAGGTTACCTCAAGCAAAATTAGGGACTTCACCGTATGAAAAGCTTCGAAAGGTCAGACCCTCAGTAGGGTACTTTAAAGTGTTTGGACGCGTGTGCTACGTATTTATACTAGATCACCTACGTAGCTAATTTGATAAAAAGGCAATACACTATATATTTGTTGGATATGAAAGTCGTCGTAAAGGATGAAAGTGTTGTAACCCAACTCCAGGAAAATGTTACGTATGCAGGAATGTTGTCTTTGATTAGGCATCTTCTTGGTGGTCACCACAAGCTGTATTATTACCAAATTCAAAAGAAATAGAGAAACTGCTACAACAATGATTAGAAGAATCTACAAAGATTGATGAGACTCAACCAATTGAAGAATCTAGAATTGATACTACGCAACTAAGTGAGGAAGAGTCCATAGAGATGAGGTTGTCAGAAGAGAAAAGCCCTTGGCAAACAGGAATCTATCATTCAACTCTAGAATAAATAAGGCCAAGTCAGATAAAGGACTTTGAAGAAGATGCTTAACAGCCATCGCCTCAACCACGAAGGTCAACCAGACAAAGAAAGCTAAATCAAAAGTATGCAAATGCAACAATAATAGAGGAAATTGCTCTGAAAGAGCCGACAAGTTATAAAGAAGCATCACAAAGCAAGGAATGGCAACAGGCAATGAATGAGAAAATTCAAGCATTGAAACAAAATAAAACTTCAGATTTGGTGCCGAAACCTGAAGGAGTAACACCCATCTCGTGTAAATGGGTCTATAAGAAAAGGACTCGACTAGATGGAACAGTTGAAAGATACAAGGCACGATTAGTGGCTCGTGGTTTTTCACAGAAGTACTATGAGGAAACGTTTAGTTTAGTGGCAAAGATTACAGTTGTTCCTGTGCTTCTAGCACTTGCCACAAACAAGTCTTGGAGACTATGGCAGATGGACGTAAAGAACGTCTTCCTACATGAAGAGTTAAACTGAGTGATTTATTTGGATCAACCTGAAGGTTTTAAAAGTAAAGATTATCCAAACTATGTTTGCAAGTTGAAGAAGGCATTGTATGCTCTAAAGCAAGCACCACGAGCATGGTATGGTAAGATTGGAGAGTTCCTTGTTCAGAATAACTATAAGATGGCGCCTGCAGATTCATGCTTATTCGTGAAGACACGAGGTAGTAAGTTGGCCATAGTCTTGGTATATGTGGATGATTTAATCATCACAGGAGATGACAAAGGAGAGATACGACAATTTCGAGAAAATCTCTCCATTCATTTCCAGATGAAAGAATTGCGTGAGTTGAAACACTTTCTTTGTTTAGAGGTGGAGCACACAAAAGATGGATTATTTTTATGCCAGCAGAAATATGCACGAGATCTTTTAGAAAAAACTTGGTATGCTAGATTACAAGCCAATATCAACGCCAATTGAGGTAAATGCCAAACTTCGAGCTACAGAAGGAAAAGACTTACAAGATAGCATGATGTACAGACAGCTCATGGGCAGTCTAATATATCTCACACTGACACGTCCAGACATCGCATTCTCAGTTGGAGTTGTTAGCCGATATATGCAAAATCCAAAGAAGCCTCACTTGGAAACAATATGAAGAATCTTAAGGTATGTCAAGAATACTATTGACCATGGTCTCTTATATAAGAGAGATAGTACGTGTCAAGTTAAAGGGTACTGCGACGCCGACTATAATGGAGATTGTGACACAAGACGATCAACAAATAGATACATATTCAACATTGGCTCAGGAACAATCTCTTGGTGCAGTAAGAGACAACCAACGGTTTCCTTATCAAGTACAGAAGCCGAGTATAGAGCTGCAGCAATGGCAGCACAAGAATGCACATGGCTCATATGGTTATTAAAAGATCTAAATCAACCAACAGACTACTCGGTGGAGCTATTTTGTGATAATCAGTCAGCAATACGACTAGCGGAGAATCCATTATTCCATGCACGAACAAAACATGTGGAGGGACATTACCATTATATTCGAGAAAAAGTTCTCAAAGGTGATATAAAAATGAAGTACATCAAAACAGAAGACCAAGTTGCAAATATATTTACAAAGGGTCTCAGGGGAATAAAACATAAAGAGTTTTGCGAGCAGCTTGGGATAATCTCAAGAAAAACTTTGAAGAGAAATTAGTTGGTGAGGGGGAATGTTAGAAATCACCAACTAATTTTAGAGTTTTGTAGAAAATTCTAGATCTAAGAAAACTCTAGATATGTAAAAAAAGGAAAAATCTGGAAAAATCTTGCAAGTGGGAAACTTGCAAATCTATAATTTTCTTGCAACTTATACAAGTTGGCAAGTTAGCAAGTTGGCAATACAAGTTGGCAAGTTGGCAAGTCTAGAATCTTTTAACAACTTGTATGTAGGTCGGTGATGGATGCCTATAAATAGGCAATCCTAGCACCATTTTGTACACACCAAATGAAGAGAGAAAGGTGAGTCTTAAAAGAGAGAAGTGAGTCCTAAGTGTAGTGCGTCTGGTTTTGATGTCATATATGTTCCTACAATAAACAAAAATCTGTTGAGTGTTTGTCAGTTGCTTAATAAAGACTTGAAGGTACTGTTTGAAAATGACTGCTGCATAATTAAGGATGCAATGGATAGAGAAGTGTTCAATATCAAAATGAAAAATAAAAGATTTGCATTGAATTTTACAAAAAAGAACCACGCTGGTGATATTGAGGAAGATATAATTAACACGAAGACCTCTATATATGATAAAAACAAAATGAGTTCTTCGAGCTCAAGAACATCTACAAAAAAGGCCAACAAGGTGGATCACACCTTCATTGCAGAAGACACAGGAAGATTTGACTGCTTGAAAATGACAGATGGAAAAGTTCATGAGAAGCCTAACAGCGAAATTGTGGGAGCACAAAATAAAAAGAAAAAGAAAAAAGCTACTTGGAGTTTGCAGTATCAAAGTCAAGGAGGAGTGTTAAACATATGATTTTGAAACAGTCAAAGTTGTTATCAGAATATTTTCTTTAAGTGCAGATTTTATGCTTATTTTATGTTGATTTAGTTTAGATGTTATCTTATTTTTGAATTTTGATTAGAGAAAGATTGTATAAATTGACAAGCTTCTGCTAAATAAAAAGATGGAGACTTCTCCATACATATCTCTTCCTAAAATAGACCAACAGATTCGTTATCTGATCACATACTAATGTGACATCTTTTTCATGTTAGCATCTACTATAAAGTCAAAGAAATATTTGCTTATCTTAGACAAGTCCTTCAAAAGAGCTCTCTTACAAGCAACAAGCTTCTGAGGCCTATAGCGTTTTTAATTATTATAAGCATTATAGTATTAAAAACTGAAATTTTGTATGAAAAAGTTATAATATGAATGTAAAATGTAACATGAGCCTTAGTATGTGTCCCGGATCAATCATGATAGGGAAATAAATGAAGAAATGCATAAAATACTTAATTTCAGTTCCATAACTTCAAACGAGCTTTCCGAGGTCGAAAAGAACGCAAATCTACCTAGATATTGACGGGATCTACTCAACGGGATGTGGTCAACGTCTTTTACAGTTTTTTCAAAACGCGAACTTCTGAATGGATCAAAGCAACTTCACATTAACAAATGACATGGGCAACTGCAGGAAACCTTAACCTCTTTATATAGCATTCATATCGAGCTTCTCCATCACAGGCTCTATGTGGATCCGGTCAACACTGATTGAGGTCCTTTTTCTCTTAAACATTGACCCATTAATTTAAATCATTTATTGGGTCACTTTATTATCTTTATTCGAATCAAATACGATTGGCATAACCAATAAGTTATTAAAACCGTTAAAATACAATCGATTGTTGTCCACCAAATGGGAAAATTATCTAACATTTTCCCCCTTAGACAATAATCAATTGCGGTATTGACATAAAATTAAAACCAGTTCAAAATATGGTTAAGCCAATCACTGTATGGTATACCAAGTTGAAAACAAAACATTTAATCCAAAGATATTGAAAGTCCATCATTTCGTCTCGCAAGGCTTTCCATACTGAAAAATATCAAACACGTGTCATGTGTGATACAGGTCCAATATAATCACGCATATCTAATACCTCACTAACATGAATAAGAAAATGAAGTGTGGAAAACTCATATGATACTTGTATAATCTGATATGTATCATCTTTTTGTTTATAAGACTTGATTTCTTTAAACTTTATGTTAAATTGCATATGTGAAACTGCATCAGAGATATCTTATTTTCTCTCACTGAATGCTAAAATGCATAAGAGAAAACCTTTATAAAATTGAATACTTATATCCCCCTATGTTATGTTAAAATCCATGGATATACATATTAAACTATATGTGTCCTAATGGCATATGCTCAAGGTCAATTCATATATATACCTAATGACCTTTAAAACACTTAAGATCAACACAAATCTTAAGACTTTTACATGTATTATGACAATGTACAAAAAAAACGTAGTACTGAGGATAAACGATAATCATATTTATTGATAAACCACCATATTGTCATAATACATCAAAATGTATAATCATACAAGGAGCAAACATAATGATCCCTAATAACAGTGTCTAAGAACTTCAATACACTCATAGTATATACATGTTTTTTTCAAACACATGTGGGCGAAGTCCTTTAGTTAAAAGATCGATTAACATTTTCATTTCCTCAGTCCTCAAATGCTTCACCTTGATGTCACCTTTCTGTATCAACTTCTTTATGGTCAAGTATTTGACCTCTAAATGCTTAGATTTTGTGATGTTCTTATCGTTGTTATTAGACAACACAGTAGCAAGATCATCACAGTACAGTCGAATGGGTCTAGCAACTAAATCAACCACAGATAACTCAGAAATCAAGTTTCTGAGCCAAGCAATCTGCAAAGAAGCCCCATAACATACTACAACCTTTGAATGCTTTGTTGAGGAAGTCACTAATGTCTGCTTAACACTCTTCCACGATACTACGCCATCTACTAACATGAAAATGTTATCTAAAGTGGACTTTTAATCATCCGGGCATATGCAAAATCAAAATCTAAATACCCACACGAGGTTTAGATTGTTGACTCTACTGTATGTTGACATATAATCCTTGGTTTTCTTTAAGTATCTCAACACTCGTTTAACTGCATTTTAATGGTGTTTATCTGGGTTAGCCAAATATCGACCCAGTAGTCCAACAGTAAATGCAATGTTTGGTCTAGTGCACACTTGAGCATACATCAAGCTATCAACTATACTAGAATCAAGAACATTCCTCATGGCCTCTCTCTTTACTTCATTCTTTAGATACTGTGCCAAAGATAATCCCTTATTATAAGATATCAGTGCTACAATAGATTTATAATAAACTTTTGTAGCACATGCTCAATGTATGTACACTGTGAGAGGCCTAATGAGTGTTAAAATCTGTCCCGGTAAATCTAAATACCTAAGACAAAAGATGTTTCACCAAGATCCTTCATGTCAAAAGGCTTGGTTAAAAGTTGCTTAACCTCATGCAACATGGACAAGTCATTTAACACAAGCAATATATCATCCACATACAATAATAAAAAGAAAACTTTGGCCCCTTGATCTTGTGATATAAGCATTTTTCAACTTTATTTTTCATGAAGCTGAAAGAGGTCAAAACCTCATCAAATATAAGGTACCACTTTTTGGAGATTTGATGTAAACCATATATTGATTTTCTTAACGTACAAACCATGTCAGTTTTATTTGGATTCTGAAATCATTTAGGTTATACCATAAAGACTTTTTTATAAATGTCTTTATTCAGGAAAGTAGTTTTAACAGTCATCTGATGTTACTCTATATCATCATTAGCTAAAATTGTCATAATCACTTGAAAAGTACCTTTCGAGGATACGGGAGAGAAGATAATATTAAAGTCAAACATTTCTCTCTGAGTGAACTATTTGGCAATTAAGCTAGCCTTAAATCGCTAAACTTTATCCTCAAATCCTTTTGGTCTTTCAAATTTGTTTACAACTGACAGGTTTGCAATTCTGCGACAAATTAACTAGCTCTCAGACCTTATTATGCTTCATGGATTGTATCTCATCATTCATTGAATCCCACCATAAATTTGCATGGGGTCCAAAAATAGCTTTCAAAAAAGTAACTGGATCTACAACAATGTCTAATATCATAGTCTTTTTCATCCAAATATACTATGTAATCAAATGGGATAACAGGTCATCTCATTATAGTGGATCTACATAATTGCATTGGTTCTTATACCCTAAGAACCTTTGTTTGTACAAGTATGGGTTCTTGTTCTTGTTCTTGTACAAGCATGGTACTAAAACCTTGACCCACTTGACCTTACTGTATAAAATAACTATAGTATCCATCTTGCTATCACCTGAGGGATGAGAGGGCCTACCATTATCATAGGCATCATATTCCAAAAACTTAGTCATTTGTTATTTCACTATTATAACCCCTCCTCTATAGCAAAATTTGGAGCCTTTAGAATGGTCAGGATATCCAACTTAACAGCAATGAGTAAAACAAGCTTGCAATTTGCTTTCATAAGGATTATACTAGCTCACCTTAGCAGGGCAGCCCCATACACTAATCAGGTAGGTTAGCATTACTTTGCATTTACTTCATCATGTCCTTTAGGATGCGGTTACACCTTTTGGCCACCATTTGCTTAGGACTATTCGACATTGTGAATTGAGTCACTATTCCAAATAATTTCATATATCTGACAAACATACCTTTTCATATCTTGAAACACCATACTCTCCTCTACAACTAGATTTGACTATCTTGTTGGATTTCTCCAATCAGTTCTCAACCTTTAGTCTTAAAGATCTTGAACTCATCAAAAACTTAAGACTTTTCCTTAAGCAAGAACATATAACTGTAATGGGAATAATCATCATTAAACGTTAGAAAATATATAAAATTGCACAATGCAACTGTATAAGGTCTACTAATATTTGTATGTATCAAACCCAACAAGTTAGAAGCACGAGTTGTTTTTCCTTATTTTAGTCAACTTATTCCAGCAACAGTCAACATATATTGCCAGATCATCAAAATCTAGAATTGGGAGAATGTTTCCCTTAATCAATCTCTCAAACCTAGTTATGGAAATGTGGCTTAAACTTTTAAGCCACACATGTATGACTTATCCTTCATTAGGGTTCTCCTTTTTCATTACTTGTTCGACAAGATATGAAGAAGCATATATCTAATTCGGGGCAAAACATATTCTATATAAACCATATGATAAAAAATTTGTACCAATATGTTTTGTATTAAGTGAAAATTGTACAACAGAAGCATTAAATACAAAATTATCACCTTCTTTATCGAAAATTGATACAAATATCAAATATAAAATGTGTCATGTAAAATCAAAATGAACCTTGCAACAAAGTTCAGAATATACATCCCCTATAGATATTACAAGTTTCAATTTTACTTTGTTGGTTCCTCATCACGAACTCTTATCATAAATTATAATAGTTTGAGAGTTGAGAGTATTTATTATTCTTTTTATTAGATGTTTTGATGTAATTATTATTTATTATATGATAAAATTGTAATATTTTAAATACTTTGTATTGTTCTTAATTTTATATTTGTATGATGATAATTGTCTTTTTTCATATTAATTGTGGTTATTATTTATATGTGAAATATTTAAAAATTATTATTACTTCATAGTAATTGTGGTTGTTGTTTATTATTATGATTTTTGAAAACAGAGTTGAGGTAAACTTATAAATTATACAGTACAACTGTACAATATGACAGTTAACTATTTTGTAATTTCTAAAAAAATTTAGGGACTATTTTATAAATTTTAAAAATTACCCAAAACGGTACTCATTATTGATCGGTACCGGTACAGTATCGTACCAAAACCCAAATCCAATACGATATTCGCAACAATAGTTATAATTGTAAAATTGAGTAAAGTTTGAAATTTTGTAATTAACCATTATAAAACATTGATAATAATTACATATTAGATAGAACTTAAAGATAAATTATTTTTAATTAAATAAATTTATTTTAATCTCTTATATAATATCTATTAACAAATTATTAATAAATTTTATTTTATTATATCAAAATAAATAATTTAAAAATAAGTTGTTATTTAAATGTTAATATTTATTTTAAATATATTTTAATTATTAGATCAAATTATTTTAAATTCAATTATATGTATTAATAATTTTTAATTAAATTAAATTATAAAAAGTTATTTAAATTATAAAGTAAAATTAGAATATTGATAATTCTTATTAATAATTAATTTTAATTACTCAAATATATAATATTAAATTTCATAAATTTTTTTAAACTGAAAGAAATTAAAACAAAATTCAAAAATTTGAACACACATTTTTTTCACTAAATTTGGAGAAAAACCATAAAACTAAAAATGAAAAGGGTTAACTACTAAAAAAATGCTCAAACTTTCGTCAATTTTCAATTATAGCCCGAATTTTAAATGCTGACGTGGTGCTCTAATGAACCCTCATCATCTAAGACAACATAGTCTCACCTCATTATTGTTCTCACTCTGTTTCTTAAATTCCTGGCTTGGTTTTCACTCACGCACGAAATAACTCTTAACCCCTCTAGAGCAATGTGCCTTGCACCATATCATTCCATATACTTTTAAACTTGGTTCTCTTTTTTGGAATCACAAAATCCAGGAAACAAAGTCGAATAAGTAACAACAGTAGTTTTAATGCCAACCGAAATCATCTCCTCTAATGACTTATTATACACCCATGAGGGGTTTTTTAATTCATTGTCATTCGTATAATTACCAATGGTAGTTATATATATTTGAACGAAATGTTATGAAGGCAAGATATAAGAATAATAAAATGAGTTAGTTGCTAATGATGCTTCTTCTCAAAAAAACAACATTGCTTCTGACGTTTTCGTTTTCACAAAACAACAAGACACATATACAGAAGATCTCTGCAGAAGTTTGTAATTTTTCTTTAACCGGTGGAATCATAATACGAATCCAAGTATGTGATTCTTCGTTTTCTATGCATATGACCAGATCCTGCTTAACATAATCTATGTGACTATGTTTCAATATGTTAATTTCTAACATTGGTATCAAAGCCAGGTTTTGTTTTTGTTTATGTGCATGCTAATAAATCTGTGTTAAACTTTGGCTATTGATTGAATATCTGTGAAAAATTATATGAGTCAGTCATCACGTTTTTTCGTCTATTATATTGCACTTGGTTTTTATATCTCTGAGAATATCTGTTATATTCCAGAAAAGCATGACTTATGCAAGTGTTTTTTGGTTTTTTTTGTTGTTTTTTTAATTATGCATGGGATTCAACACGAAAACTTTGTGTTGAGAGTTGGTTCTTCTCTCTCTCAAAAGCCGGTGTGTTTTATTTTTGTTATAGTGTTTACACTGTTATTAGATAGCAGTAATGAGAGAAGAAATTTGAAAAAAAAACTACGCTATAGGAATAGGAAGAAGAAGACTCTTTTGTAGAGGCACGTGGCTTTTTCACAACAGTTGCAATAAGTTTGTTTTTTAAAAAAAGTTGCATTGAGAAAAAACATGGCTACTGTTCTCTTGTCTTATCATATTTAATGTACCTTTTGTTTTTCCAAAGCCAGTGGTCAATCTGCCACGAGTTTATG
>JAOQMR010096678.1:0-13144 GCA_027563865.1 Erythroxylum pelleterianum
TTAGGCTTGTTCACTTCCAACCCGAGATAGAAAGACATCTTAGGAAACTTAGGAAAGAGAGGAAAGAACAAGAGAGGCTTAGGTCATTTGAGCAAACTGATAACATGGCTGAACATTAGGATTTTCCCGTTCACCAACATAGGAATGGAGATCAAGGATTAAATGGTGAATAAGAGAGAGTAGGAGATAACAACGGAAACATTAGGCTTAGGACAATTAGGGAAGCCACGACGTCAGATGTCAATTACGATCCCTTCACTGCGGCTTGCCCTAACTTCGATGTGAATTTCGAAGTTAAAGGATTGTTGATCAACTCCCTCCCCAAATTTCACGGTTTGGCAAGAGAGGATCCATACATGCACCTACAAGAGCTGAAAATGATCTGTCAAAGTATGAAACCCGTGGGAGCACATTTGGATCAGGTACTGTGGAAGGTCTTTCACCTATCGCTAGAAGGCAAGGCCCGGGAGAGGTACATGAGCCTCCCGAGGCATGTGGCAAATGCCTATTATAGTTGGGCCAACTTGCGGAAAGCTTTTCTGGAGAAGTACTTTCCAGCCTCAAGGACATCATCAATGAGGAAGGAGATTTATTCAGCAAAACAAGACTATGATGAGTCCTTATATGACTATTGGAACCGTTTTCAGGATTTACTTTCACGTTGCCCCCATCATCAAATTCTGGATGAACAGTTGGTACAGTACTTTTATGATGGGGTGAAGAACCAAGAGAAAGGAATGTTGGACGCAGCTTTGGGAGGATCTCTGATTAACCTCATCGCAACAGAAGCATGGGCACTAATTAAGAGGATGGCTCTAAATCATCAACAGTATAGTGTCCGCGATTCTAGTAATGTGCACAAGGTGGGAGCCTTAACGAATTAAGCTAAAAGAATGGAGAGCCTAGAATCGAAACTGGATTCTTTAGAGAATCGGATAACATCGCAGCTGTCTTTCATCACTGCCGACCTGGAAAATTTGAATGTGCATCGCCCATCTCCTTCAACGGATCTTACCGCACCCAGTTGTGAAAATTGTGGGTCAGTAATGCATATTTCGAGCATTTTCCCTGGACGATATGAGGAAGTGCCAGCAATGTATCAAGGAAGGCAGAACCAGAAATGGGATCCATACTCCAACACCTACAATGAGGGATGGAAAGCTCATCCGAGATTCAGTTGGAGAAATGATGAAGGGAGAGCACCAAACAGATTTCAACAAGGAAGTGGGGCTGGATCATCTAACAACCAGTTTCCCGATCAACATGCTTTGACGGTGTAATCACCAAAAGAGGACACGAATCAGTTGCTGCATAGCATGATGACCCTAATGAAGGAAGAGAAGAATTCGAATGCCAATCAATTCAATGATATTCCTAATTTGATTCACCAAGATTCCTCCAAGAATGCTGCTCGGTTTAGTGCCTTGGAAAAGAGAATGGAGCAATGGGAAACCAAGGCAGAAAACCTGAACACATATGTCGCTCAGTTGTCCAACAATTTGAGTGAGAGTCAAGCAAGGAACAGTGGAACAATCCCTTCGAACACTATGATAAATCCAAAGAGTTTGAATGCTATAGTTTTGCGAAGTGGTAAGCAAGTGAAATTCGACATTATAGAAGAAGAATGCACCGAGGAAATTGAGGTTGAGGAAGCACCTCAATTTAAAGAGAAGAAAATTAGATCCGAAAGTGTTAGAGAGGACAATCTTCTGAAGGAGAAGAAGTCCACAGCTCAGGAAAAAGGAACAACTCCAAGCAGTTCCGTAGAAAAAGCTGAGAATGAAAGGACAAGTGAACCTAGAGCCACAAGTAAGGAGGTTAATCTGAGAGACCTGCCGTTTCCAAACTCTTATCTGATGAGCAAGAAGATGAATGAGCTCAAGCTTGAGAAGGACATAATTGACTTGTTTGGAAAGGTAGAGATAAACGTGCCCTTACTTGACTTAGTGAAGAGAGTTCCGGCCTACGCTAAATACTTAAAGGACTTGTGCACGAACAAGAGAAAGTTTAGGCCGAATGAGAGAGTCCAAATAAGCTCCAATGTGTCAGCCCTTTTCAAGCCCCAAATCTCGGTCAAATGCCAAGACCAACAGGTAAGCTTCAATATGTACGAAGCTATGAAACACCCTATGAGGATTATTCCCTTCTTGGAGTTAATATTCTTTATGTAGTTGTTGATGATGCATGCATTGATTTTGAACAAACTCTGCATCCTTCTTCTGATAATCTCTTTGGAGAAAGTTTTCTTGCTGATGATTTTGCAGGAGAGCCTTCTAGTATGGGAGAGGACATGGAGCTACCCAGGAGCCAAGTTGCTGAGATGGAGCTTGGATACCAACCAGATGTCCAGCCCGAGCTATAGGACCCACCGTGAGCCCAGGTTGTTTCTCTTCCTGCATTTTCAATATATTTATGCGCCTTATCTGGAATTGATATGAAATTTTGTGTTGCATGAGTATGCTGATTAAAGGTGGGGGAGAGACCCAACCAGTAGGATTAGCTGTAGTTAGGTAGGATTTCTGTTTCTTGTTCTAATAAATTACTTCCCTTTGTGAGCCCTAAACCTTTCTGAATAAATGAAGCATAATATTGGTAGAAGAGATTGGTTATTGTGAGATTGAATTGTTGATTGATTATGCAAACTGTTTAGGATCTTTAGGTTTATGTTTTCTTTTCGGGTAGAGGAGTCGCGACGTGTTTAAATTATACATCGCGACGTGAAGTCATTTGGAATTCCCTTTCTTCCCTCTTTGCACGTTGCACGTTGGTTAATTCTTTTGTCCAGACCCCTTTTTGTCTTTTCCCCCTTGTTTCCGTCTGCCTCCCTCCTCGCGGTTTCCTTTTCTTCCTTCTCCCTCGTTTCTCCTAGCATTTTTCGCCTCTCCCTGCTGTCGAGCTCTCACATTTCTGCCTCCGTCCTTCGTTACCCATCTGTGCCCCGAGTCTCCGTCGTCTCCCTCCTCTCGTTTTCGACCTCTGTAAGTGTCCTCTTTCCTTTCGTTTTGTTGTCTTTCGTTCTCGTTGTTAGTAGTTTTAAGTTAAGGTTTCACGACGAGCGTCGCTCGTCACATTGCGTCTGAAAAATCTCCATACGTCGCGACGTATGTAGTCCCTTATCTTGTCGCGACGTATGCTTTTGCACATCGCGACGTCTGGTCAAGGGCCTTGTCTCGTTGCGATGTCTACCCATACGTCGTGACGAGGTAGCTGATTTTGTTCATCTCCTTATTGATTTTTCTGTTTCTATTTCTTTTTGTGTGCAGGAAAATGCCTCGAACCAAGAATGTTAGCAGGGCCAACCGACCCTCTTCCCCCTTCCCTCAACCTTCACATTCTTCACACCGTCCTCCTTCTCCAACCCATTCTTCTTCCCTTCCAGTTGATCCGGAGTATGCTGAACTGGCCGCAAAAACTGAGGCCAGGGCCATACTCAAGAAAAAGCCTTTTCCTCTGACCCCTAAAACCAACCCCTTCGTTCACCAACTCTTTCAACTCCAACTCTCCCACTTAGCCCAACCTCGGACACCTGGCAACACCACCTTCGTCCGCCAATTCTACACCCATGCCCGTTACTCCAGCAGGTTCGGAATTAACTTCCGAGGTGTTACCATTTCCCGCGCATTCACTAGTGTTGTCATTAGGGAACATTTCCACCTTCCTCCCACTCCCTGCTGCCACTATGTTGAACTCATTCGTGAGTACCCTTGGGACGATGTCCTTTGCACCCTCAGTCCCGAGGGTGCCAACTGGTATCAACCCAGGGGGCTCAATGATATATCCGCCGTACAGAACTTCATCCCGATTCCCGTCCTTGGCTCCACTTCATTTGCAACAACGTTCTTCCCACCTCCCACCTTGCCATGGTTCCTAAGGAGCAGGCCCTATACATCTACCTCTTGATGGTCGGCCGGCCGGTCAACCTCGCGCTAGCCATCACCTCCGCCCTCCGCCCTCCGCCCTCCGCCAATGCATCCTCTCCTCTAACGTCAACCATTCCCTCATCTTTCCCCACCTTATCACCGATATATTTCGGGCCTATCGGGTTCCAAAACTCCCTACCGATTTTACTTTTGAGCCTGTCCCTGCCTTTCGCTACGTCCGTCTCTGCGCACCTCGTCACCTTCAACCCCCACCTCCTCCCCAACCTAACCCATCCCCTCCTTCTTCACCCTCTCCTCCTCCTATGGCTTCTTCGCCCATTCCACCCGATCTTGCCCCTTCCGTTGTTGCCGGCAATTCCAAACCTCCGCCTCGCGAGGACATTCCCCCTCCACCTTCCT
The DNA here is from genome assembly GCA_027563865.1 of Erythroxylum pelleterianum. Classification (NCBI taxonomy): domain Eukaryota; kingdom Viridiplantae; phylum Streptophyta; class Magnoliopsida; order Malpighiales; family Erythroxylaceae; genus Erythroxylum; species Erythroxylum pelleterianum. The sequence continues at coordinate 4,281 of JAOQMR010096678.1, forward strand.
CTCCCACCCTCCATCATCAGGTTGCCCTTCTTTGCAATGACCTTCACTGCATTGAGGCCCAGTTGGAGACTGACTGTCGGTTCTACAGGCACATGTTCACTTTGATTGCGGATCACCTCCAGTTGCCTCTTCCACCTACTGACCGGTATTCTTCAACTGGTCCTAGCACTTCCGTGGCAGCCCCTCCTGATCCTCCAGCTGATGATCCTCCTCTTAATTTAGGCATTTTTGCTGTTTTTTTATTGTCTTTCTCTTATTTTCTTTTATTTTCTTTTCCGTATTTAGTTCTTTGGATTCTTTGTCCTTTTTGTACTTGAATTGTTCCAATTAATGATCAATCTCTCACTTTCTTTTCTCTCCTTCTATATGCTTTATTTCGTTTTTATTGCTACATTTCTCATTGAGGACAATGCTCTGTCTAAGTGTGGGGGGAGTTGTGTTCCCATTTTATCTTTCTTATTGTATTCCTGTTGACAAAGTGTTTATGAATTGTTAGCCAATCTTGCTTTATGCTAGTAAAACTTGGTAAGTTTTTAAATTTTCTGTCATTTTGCTGCTTACACGTAGCGACGTCTGATCATACATTGCGGCGAGATTGTGATTTATGCATGCACGTCGTGACGCGCAAGTTGTACGTCGCGACGTCCAATCTTTTTACAGAATGCATTTGACAAATTTTCCTCAATTCCAAGTTCTTCCACGCTTAGCTCTTTGTAACTCTTGATTTCAAAGCATTTATAAGCTTCAAATTGATGCTTGAGTTTTTGAAAATACCTTCCATTCTTTTAATGATAGCTGGAATTGGCAAAATTTTGCTTTTGATGTTTTCAACACAAAGTGAATGGAGGCTTGCTAATAAAGTAGCATTTTAAGTTTTTAAGACTTGAGATTGTTCATTGAGACAATACCCTTGTTGGAAGGATATTTGAGCCAAAATTCTTTTTCAATCTTTGTGTGCATCTGCTTGTTTCATACTTCTCTAGAACTTGTCTCAATTCTTACTCAAAGCTTGATGGACTAAAATTTTGTTGATGTGATAGAGGCGTTCCTTGTTCAAGCCCTTTTCCCAAACACCGTCCCTTAAACACTTATAATTTGCTAGCCCCTTGAGCCTTATTGTTTATGAGCACTTGCATGCATATTTTTTATAGTGTCTTTATTCATTTTGTATTCAATTATAGTTATTTACATTTGCATAAAAAAATGTGTGTCCCAAAAAGGGGCAGTGTCTCAAAAAGAGACCGAAAAAAGTGTTATGTTTATATAAGTGTTGCATTTTTGTGCAAGTGTTATGTTTTTCAGTTCAATTGTTGACATCTGTTCCAAAATCAGTGCATGTGCTCATATTTATTCTTTCTTTCACTTCATCCGTTTATTTAACCTTCCGCACATTACAACCCTGAAAGTCCCCTTGATCTTCGAAATGATAGTTCTTGTAGTGGAGAAATAGAATTGGCACAAGCTTATGGTAGGAGATGGATTAAGCATGTAGCACCCCACTTCCGCAAGACCCGAACTCGACATCGATGGTGATATCCGAGTCCGTGCCCGCGAAGGTAGCATGCTACAACAATCAATCAATCACAAACCAGTATAAATTTTTTTTTGAACAATAACATGGATAGAAGTCCATTTTCGATTTGGGCCCAATTTCATCTATAACCCCTTTACATATATAAATCAATCCACTTTGGTCCATTCGGGCCCATTCAAAACACAAACACATATAATTATTGCCATTGGCACCAATTAACATAAGTAGGAATATCCACATTTAACAATCCCATTTACAAAGATTTCCATGCTTTATCATTTATTACAAACTTAAATGTTCAAATATACACTGAACCAATATCGCGGAAATGCGTATAAGCCTAATGCAGACTCGAACTGATCCCGACCTCTAACCTTCCTTTGTGAGCAGTAAGTCTACTCCCGTTACACAACGGAATGTTCTTCTGAATCCTGAAAAATAGATGCAAATTTTAATGAGTTTTGCGAACTCAGTGAGTGACCATCATTGATGGTTCACCCAATCACATAACACATAATTACATTCCCATAATATCGCATTACACATTCATTATCACATTTCATATTCACAATCAATTCAATTTCGTGTTCATATTCAATACAATTTCACATTCCCATTCACTCACTTTAACATTTCCATGCAACTCAATTATGTCAATCCCATGTCATACAATGAAATCAATTCCATTCAATACAAGTCAGTCCATCCCATTCAATACAAATAAGTCAATCATATTATACATGTGTATATGTAACTCACTTCCCATTTATTACTTTGTTGTGACCGAGTGCCTAAACTGTCCCGTATCCATTGGATATCGGGCTCATTGAATAACTTTCCCATATAGGGCTCATTGAATAATTGTCCCATATAGGGCTCATTGAACGTTGAGCCTGAGGCTCTGAATCAATATCTGAGCGCGAAGCTCATTTCCACTCGTTGAGCTTTAAGCTCTGATCGGTGGCTACTCTGGTCACAACTCCTGTTATGTTTCATGCATTCATGCAATGAACTGCATTACAACCATTTGCATGCACTTGTTTAATCATAATCACTGATCATCGGACCATAGTCTTGCATTCAACACATAGTTGAGAATTCATATTTTCACTTGCACGCATATGCAGAAAACACTTAATAATCCTTCAATACACTTAGTTCGACCAATTCACATTTAAGTAACACTTCGATATCACAATTTCCAGTACACAATCATCGGACCTCCTGTCCGGAACCCATGTTCAATCACAAGCAATATAACCATTCAATACCCATTCAATTAATAGCATAGCCAAATGAATCATAAAATAAGACCTTCTAAGTCTACTCACAGTACGCTCCAGATTGGCATGTACTTTCATGATCCGGAGACGTCTAGCTGTGGACGTTCTGTCCTATGACAACCATGCATAGTTTGCACACACATTAATAAAGACACAATCAGAATTATCCCATTTTCACAGGTGTATATGCGTAATGTATAATGCATCCTCAATGACAATCCCAGGTATATGCTTTACATTCACACCTTATGCCCATTCTCAATTCATGACTCACATTGTCTAATTGAAATCGACTTACACTATATTTTCATAAGATCATTCCAAATTATCCATTCCAGCTTTACATTTTATCAGTCCATAAGCTTACATCTCCAGACCACTTGATCCTTTTACACTAACTCAATTTCCCGTTATTTCTTTTCTAATCCTTATATGATTTCGTAAGATCCCATTTTCCTTCATAAATAATCACTTAACACTTATTTCTCAATTCCCCTAAATGGCATTGCAATCATATAGACATTTTCAACTCCATCCACTCATGCATTTGACACTTTTGATTTCACTCAGTTGTTCACTAAGTTTTAACCTTCAATTTCACTTCAAACCTTTCATATATTAGTTCCATAGACCAAGGATCAATCTAGGTTCACTTTAATATCCATTTGAGGCTTAATTTATATCATTTGACTCGTAACTGTCCGTTAAACGGACATCCATGTCCGTTACACGGACACATTCGGGTCACTTATACCACTTTGAAAATTCGACCCTTAAAACGTCCGAATTTCAAAATTTGGCCTGACATAGAAGTTGTAAATCTCGACGTCCTCTATAAACACCATATAAAGATAATCTCATTCCGAGTTCTACACAAAGAGTTATTCCCCTTGCACTAAAGTCTGTTCATTTGAGTTTTAGGAAATTCCAGATTTCCAACTCTTCACTTTCAACACTCAATTCCTCATACTAAGCCAATCATTTCTAGTTCAATACTCTGCCTTTATTCACTATTCTAACTAAATTTCAATTTCCTATCATTCATAGCCAAGATATGGATCATGCTTACACAAAAACACTCATAACAGGACATATCTATACATGCACATTCATCATCAACTTTCATCACTCAATACTAAATTCAAGCCACAATTTGAAACCCTTAAAGACACCATTTGCATTCCATGTCTTCAGGGAAAATATAGCCTTATATCTCTAATTTAACCCAACTCAAAAACCCTCTTAATTGGATCACTCCATACCACATTATGACTAGATTACTAAGGCACATCAGTGGAGTTGTTATTGCCAACATTTTCCAGATTTCACACTTCCAATATTTTCCATCAAATTCATCTCATAACTAGCTTATCTCTTTTATTCCTTTCCTCATCATTTTCTACCCAATTCAACTCACAATACATGATACATATATCTTAGATCATTAACCAAAATAGAACATATTCATTTACCTAATCATCAACCATCAACTATATCTTATCATTCATAAATTCTGATTCTCACAACATCTCTATAACCTATTAATCATCAAGCATTATCTATGTACAAGTAAGACACTTATTTGCTCATGTCATTAACCATATTCCATCATATAAAAAGCATCATGTAGTGATCAATAATCCATCATCATATACCTTTAAAATCAAGAAATCATAAAGAACAACATGATACTTACTTGTTTTCCCCAAACTTCTTCAATGCATATGAAACCCTAGCTTTCCACACCATGCACGAAAATCATCTTTAAAGGTGAAAAGAGTTGGGTCATTTAGTAAGAAGAAGGAGAAGACCAAGAATCTTGAAGGGATCAAGTAAAAGAGTTTGATGAAAATCAAACATGGTGAAGGGGAGAGCAATTTTCGATGATGAAGACCATGGAGATGATGAAGAAAAAGTGAAGAAGGAGAGAAAATGAAGCAATGTCGTGGATGACCAAATGAAAGACCCATTTATGGTCTTTAATTAATAATTTCGTGGCTTTAATAAGGAGTAGGGCAAGTGACACATGTCACTTGCTACTTGTCAAGTTCCTATGGTTCCAAATGGTCCATTTAACAACTAGTCCAGTTTGTTTCCAATTTCTACTCCAATTGTCTCCAAATTTTCAATGATACAGGCAATTAATTCCCAATGGCATATATAAAAATTTCCATTACCAATTGACTATGAATTCTACTCCAATTCACCGATTGTTCTTCCACTTGGCATTTTTTCGGGTCCAAAATACCCTAAATTTCAGAAAGTTCCCAAATTTTCTCCAAAAATTCTAATTCACTACTTAATCATTCCCACTCGATTTTCAAGACATAAAACCCTAATTTACATCATATTCACATTAAACCAATATCCACATTAAACCCATATGCACATATTCCACATCAAACAATCACCTATACCCGAGAAATATCAATTGAGTGCATGAACAATTTATTTTAATGTGTGCAATAAACCAATTCATCAATGTGTATCCAAAATATGATGCATTTGCATCCCACTCTCACTTAAACCCCATGTACCAAATTTAAAATGGTCAAAAATGTGATTTACCAAATTTGCCCTGAGGATGTCCGTTAAACGGACTCACATGTCCGTTAAACGGACATAGACTAGCCAAGCAATTCCAAATTCACCCGAGACTGTCCGTTAAATGGACTTGCATGTCCGTTAAATAGACATGAGTCGACCAAGGTATCCCATTTCTCCCGAGAAGGTCCGTTAAACGGACCTGCATGTCCGTTTGACTAACATGAGTCTTCCAAGTGTCCCAATTTTCCCGAACTTGTCTGTTAAGCGAACTCACGTGTCCGCTTAGCAGACACACCTTATCCTTAGGGTATGCTGTCACCCGAGACTCACAACCCTCATTTAATCATCAAACACTTCCTTTGAACCACAATCATATCCATTTACCCTAGTTTCATTCAAACCAAACCTCTTAGCTCACATGTACCCATTCTAACCCTTAATAGGAGGGCGGGATGTTACAAAGCAGATACAGAGTAAAATATCCCTAAACACAAGTGAGATGAGCGTAAACACTTTATCCTGAGTGATCCTATTTTGTTCAATCTCTTGAACTTAAATTCTTTCAGTGTTTGTTTTATTAGCACTCTTTCAATTTGCTGTGATTGAATTCTGAGGAAGTGAATTGCGTTAATCTCCTTTTATTATTTTGAGCATGGGTGGATTTCTCTTTTACTCTTGTATTCCTTTTGATTCTTGTAAACTTTGTCGAGCAGAACAAAGGTCTAAGTGTGGGGGAATTTGATTGAGCCAAGTTTATCTTATAAATTGGTTGTATTTTTATAGGTGTTAATTAACTTTTTGACTCCTAATTAATGATTTTTGTGCTTAAATTGGTACCCTGTAATTGACTCATATGAATTGCAAATTATTAGTAAAATTGTCATGAATTGATCTTAATTGTAATATAATCTTTCCAAGGAAAAGTGATACTGCACATTGATTTAATTGTAGGAACACAAAGGAGTCAACGATGAAAGAAGTCAACAGATTGTGACATGTTCACATGTCGCGACGTCAACACCAACACGTCGCGACGAGCAAGTAAATCCACACATTGCGAGGCATATTCATCCATACGTTGCGACGAGGAAGCCAGTCCATACGTCGTGACGAGAATTAATTCACACGTTGCGATGTACGATCAGATACCCGAACTTAAATGGAAAATTTACCTCACTGTAGCGACCCGGCCCAAGCTGATCTCTATAAATAATTGCCAAATTAGGTTAAAAAGAGATGTCGGCCACATGTAGAACATAGAGTAAATACGATACTGATAGCGATTTTCTTATTTTTAATTTTGCAGTTCGGCAGCCACCACGGACGGACGATCCTCAACCGCACCGCCTTCATCCCCCATCCCCGAAAATCATTTTGAACCGTGATAGCCTGCGCCCATTTTCAAGAGGATTTTATCAATTTGATTACAAACTTAGTTTTTGTCATTTTTAAAATTCCCAAAAATCCAAAAAATTATTTTCTTACAATTTTCTTTAATTTTAATTATCTCAATTTTGAACCACAAACAAAACCCCCTATTTACCAGCTTTAATTGCATTTTTGATTTAGGCTAGCTTTAAATCTTTTTTTCGTCGGTTCCGAGAAGTGAGACGACCCGAGGTTTTAGCTTACTGCAATCTTGGAATTTTATTTTTGACCGGTTTTCAAGGTCGATTCTAGGATCGAACGACAGAGCCACGATCACCCAGTCAAGCCCTCATGGTTTTGTTTTCCCGAGGCCTTCCCAAGAGGTCACCCATCCTAGAACTACTCTCACCCAAGCACATTTAACCTCAGAGTTCCGATGGGATCTAGTGCATTAGGCCATGGAAAATACGCCTATAAGGGAGAGGTATTCGCACCCTTATAAGGCGTACTTCATTCTCCCCTCCAACCGATGTGAGATCTCACATTCTCTACCCCCTTAGGGCCCAGCTTAGCTGGCATAACAGTTCAGATACCGGCTTTGATACCATCTGTAACACCCCAGAGAGCACTCGTTTATAGATATTGTCTACTTTGGACCTTGGCCCAGCCAAGCCCTCAAGGTTCTGCTATTCCCAAGGCCTTCCCAGGAGGTCACCCATCTTGGAACTACTCTTACCCAAACATATTTAACCTCGGAGTTTCGAAAGGATCCGGTGCATTAGGCCATGGAAAATGCGTCTGAAAGGGATAGATATTCGTATCTTTATAAGACGTACTTCATTTCCCTCTCCAGCCGATGTGGGATCTCACATTCTCCACCCCCTTAGGGCCTAGCCTAGCTTGCACAATGTCTCGGGTACCCGCTCTGATACGACTTGTAACATCCCAGATCATCCGCTTACAAATATTGTCTGCTTTGAGCCTTGGCCCAGCCAAGTCCTCACGGTTTTGATTTTTCCGCGGCCTTTCCAAGAGGTCCCATCCTAAAACTACTCTCACCCAAGCTCATTTAACCTCAGAGTTTTGATGGTATCCGGTGCATTAAGCCATGAAAAATACGCCTGTAAGGGAGAGGTATCCGTACCCTTATAAGACGTAGTTTGTTCCCCTCTCCAACTGATATGGGGTCTCACATTCTTCACCCTCCTTAGAACCCTGCCCTCTTTGGGGCCCAGCCTAGCTGACACACGGGCTCTGATACCATCTGTAACACCCCAGATCACCTACTTACAAATATTGTCCGCTTTGAGTCTTGGCCCAACCAAGTTCTCACGGTTTTTCTTTTCCCGAGGCCTTCTCACCTATCTTAGAACTACTCTCACTCATGCACATTTAACCTCGGAGTTCCGATGAGATCTGGTGCATTAGGCTATGAAAAATATGTCTATAAGGGTGAGTGATGGAACCCAAGTTTATATCATTAATTGGCCTCATTTTCTTGTCTGTTTATGCACTTGTTGACTCCTAACTGATGCTTTCTGTGCTTAAATTGGTTCCTTACATCGAGCTTTTCCAATTTGCAATTTGCTAGTACTTTGTCGTGTTTTGATGTTAATTTCTCGATAATTTTTATAAGGACAATTGATACTGCAAGTGTGTTATTTTGTAGGAACAAAAGAGTCAACATTCAAAATCAACAAGTCGTGAGAAGCCTTCCAGTCGTCGGGACGAGCCAGCACGTCCATTCGTCATGACAAATTAACTCTCAATTTATTCGTCACGACGAATGACCATATTCGATTCGTCGAGACGAACATCACTTATTAGTCGCGACGAATGTCGGATACTCGGACTAAATTTGGCAAATTTCTCACTAATCCGACCCGGCTCGAGCTATAAGCCTATATAAATTTCCATTTTAGGTCTAATCCAGGGAGGCTGCACACTCTCCATTCTTCTTCTTCTTCGTTTCTAAGTTTTATTTTCTTTGTTTTTGCAGATTCAGCCACTAGACGACGTCCAACATCCATCGCCTTCATCTTCTTCGTCTCCCGAATTCAGCATTCGTCGCATTCCACTTCCACAGTTCGTCGTCTGAGACATGACCAGTGTTGATTTTCCAGCAGTGATGG
>JAOQMR010096711.1:0-13142 GCA_027563865.1 Erythroxylum pelleterianum
TCAGAGCGAAGAGTTTAAAGACTGGGACAAGTCTACTGCACTGGCCAAAGGAGTCTGTTCATAAAGTTTGAAAATGTTGTTTCCTTTGTTTGGATTTGTAAATATTCTTTGGTTTCTGTTCTGAGATTTACGATATGTAATACATGTATGTGGGTTTGAGTTACTAAATAAAATAAATATCAATGTGATGTTTGGTTTTATTTGTTTTATCTTGGGTGGTATCCATGTATCCTCCCAGGGGGTATTTGGGTGTTACAATACTAGAGTAATTTAAGCATTTAAATGTATTATTGAGATTATAACGGAGATCATGAATATACCAGATATGGTTCTAGACTTGACCGAAAATTTCTCAATTTTTTTAAAAAAACTCGAAAAGCAATGGAATGAGTCTAAACAAGCTTTAAAAGCCTCAAAATGTTCTTTGGAGATTTAGGTGATACTTTTGAATGAAATCCGGACGACTTTAGTGACATTCAGTGATTTTTGGATTCAATTTGAAAATTCTTCTAGGCAATTGAAAAAGTTACTGAATAATTTCAAAATATGATGAAAAGCTCCAAAATTAAGATTGGAGTCCTTAAGAACTAAAACAGGTCAAAACGAAGGTTGTTTGAATAAAATTCAGGTAATCCAAAATTATTGGACTAAAATGTTATTTTTGGAAAATAATGGTTCTTGATGATTTTAAACCCATTCGATATTTTTAAAAGAATCCAATCAATAATTATTGACCCTATTTAGATTGTTTCATGATCAATTTGATGACAAGATGATTTGTGAAATATTTTTGAGATTTAATTTGATTAGTTGGTGAATTAAATGCATTAAAGGACGATTTCGTCTTTTTGTACTCATTAAAGGCAATTTGGTTTTTTCCAATGATGTTAGTGGATTGATGAGTCATTAGAGATGACCATTAAGAAAATGACATGTGTGTGTTGAGTCATTAGGTATGACAAATAGGAAGGTGACATATGTAATCCATTAAATGAGTATAAAAAAACTAGAGACATTTTGCATCATTTTATGAGAATGTCGTCACAGTGGCATTAAAGAGCCCAAAAACTAAAAGAAAACAAGAGAGAAGCAAGAGTGGGTTTTGGCCATTGATGAGAGAAAGGAAGGAAGAAAGGAAAAAAAAAAGAGAGAAAGGAGAAGAGAGAGCTATGACTAAGCCTTGGAGAAATGATCCAAGGAATTTTTCATGCTCTTCCACCTCCAATAAAGCTTCTAACAAGATTTCATAGTTATCCAAGTGAAGAGGAAGAAGAAAATGGGTAGGTAAGCTTACTAATTTTGTTGAAATTTGGATTTGTTGGGTTTTGATGGTGTAAATTGCACCTTTTTGATGAGATATCAAGGTTTTATTGCATTGGAATCAATTGAGAAAAGAAAAACACGTGAATCTAATATATAAAACGTTGGTCAAACTTGTTCAAACGTGAGATCTATTACATAAAGTGTTTTTTATGTTGTTATTTGATGATTTAAGATTAATGAATGACATTAGGAAGTTAGTTTAATGATGAAAGAATGAAAGAAAAATCATGGAAATGATTGGATGAGTTTTTGTCCATGCCTAAGGTTGTTAATGTGATATGATTAAAACTCCTATTTTGATGTTTATACCATGATTTTGATGCTAATGAATTAAAGAAATGAAAAAGAATTGATTTGGAATTGGTTTTGGTTGAAATTCGACCTAGAGTGCTTGATTTTGTAAAAGATTTGTTAATGAAATTTTATGGCTTAAATGTGTGTATTAAATTTCATGGAAGTGAATTTGGATTGGTTTTAAGTGTTAGAAATCAAGTGGAATTGAATTGGAAAAGTTTAATGGTAAATATGTTAAGTTTAGCCTTAAAGGCATTTTTGGTATAAAAGTATGGTCATGATGTAATGACCATGTGAATATGACTAAAGATGGTCATTAAATGTATTTATGGTATTATATGAAGTGTTATGCTATTATTTGTAGAAAACTTAGTATATGGAGCGTGTATATGGAAAGTAATGAAGTTGATTGGAAAATGTGTTAAGGAGTTGAATGTATTTGTATTAGGTTTTCGGATTGGAAAACGAAATCAACTGAAGGATTTTGAAATGGTGACAAGGTAACTAGAAAATTGTGAGTGAATTTTAACCGTTTTATATGACTTAATTCTTTGCAAAAGAATTGATGACATGTGAGTGTTCTTTAAATTGATTTTATGCAAATGGTTTCAATTTATGGAGACTAGCAAGTTGTAGGTGTACTTTAAATTGAGTTTATGCAAATGGTTTTCATTTGAACATAAAATGAATATTTATGTTGAGTCTTGTACAAATGATATTTTACAAGTGAATATTCCTAACATAAGTCTAGGCTTTGGTAATATATGAGTTTTAATTTGAAAGTTAAAATTTATATGATTAGGAGTTACAATGAATAATTCAATTATCAATCCTTCCATACTTGATTTAGAAACTAAGATGAGTCATAAATGTAAGAGTTGCTTTTGCTTATGGTACATCACTAGGCTTTATACTTGTAATTATATCGGTATATTTATGGCAGTCAACCTATTACATGTAAGTGATATAGAACTAGCTCCGTAAATAGTGATTAACCAGTCATGGGTAAGTGATGTAGAACCAACTTTGTGACTTGTTACGGGTAAGCGAAGCAGAACCAGCTCTATAACTATCAGTTTATAGCGGTTAACCTGTTGCAGGTAAGTAATGTAAAACCAGTTCCATAACTAGTGGTTAACCAATTATTGGTACACGATGCAGAACTAGCTTTGTGACTTTAAGCCTAGTGTTAGTAAAGAAACTGGTGGTGGGCTATGCTACGTAAAAAAAATTCATGTAATAATATTACCACCACTATTTATTGTTTTAAAAAAGGAAAAGGAAATATGGAAATTTTGATATTGTAAGTTTAATGTTAAAAAGCATTTTGGAATAGTATTTTAGAAAATTTGAAATTGTGTTTTACGAAATGTTATGTTATTGTCATATTTGATGATGCACGAATAAATTGTTATGGCAAATGTTTTACGATAAGCTTTATGATTATATGACAATATTGTAGTTATGTTGTTATGAAAAGTTTAGTTTTTTTTGTAAACTAATAAAAACATAAAAATAAGGGTGAGCTAAACGAGCTCAGTGAGTATGTGTAGATGTGCTGCAGTAATTGAGACTCTGTCATAGGATTAGTTGTATCAAAGGGTGCTACTGTGCTTGTGTCATTTTGATATGTACATTTGTGTAAAGAATGGATGTTTATAAAGGATTTTAAATGAAACGTATGAATATGTTTTAGCTTTTTAAAGTTTATTATAGCGCTTGTTGAGAATTATTTGTTTGGGGTTGCTTATGAGTGAACTTGAAGTCCAAAATCTGTAGTTGAGAAATTTGTGTGAATATAGAAGTGTTTTGAAATTTTACAGGGCTTTTGAAAATTTTGGGAATATCAAAATGTAGTCATTGTGTTGCCGAAATTTTTAATAAAATGATTCTAAAATTTTTTCCAGTATTTTCTGCACTTGTAACTTTAATTTATAAAAGGTTTTTAAAAGTTAAACGACTTGACTTTATAGGAACTCTTCGGTTAATTTAGTTAGCGATTGAAGGGCTACTATGGGATCACTACGAGGGCTCCACTTGGCTTCTGGAAAGGGAACTCCAAGTTGATTCCTTCCACTTTATGTAGTGAGGTTGTTAGTTCAAATCTAGTTTAGTGTGTTTCTGTAGAGTTTGGTTATTCACCATAGTTTCTATCATTTCACCAATTACAAAATTGCATTATTTTTTAATCTTTGTTTCTTTCCTTAGTTTTTTAGTCTTTTTTTAATCTCTAAATTATATTGTAAATTAACTTCCTTTGAAGATCTTATAATGAATATGCAATCTTAGAATTTCTTTAAAAATATAGGGAATTTATCTCACTAATCATTACAAAGGAATCAAATTATGTAATAAAGAAAATAAAGGCAACAATAAAATGAGAGTTCTTAAGAAAATGGACCTTGGTTTACTGTTACTTCCATTCTATAGTAACTACAATTGATCATCGACATAAAATAATTATTTCATCAATCATATATTTAATGTGATACTAAGTATGTATCTTTTTTAGGATTAGTTAATAGAAAACATGTAATTCAATTAACTCTTACTGGTTAACAACCGTAAAAATGATCTAAAATTTAATTAACTAATATCATTGCAAAAAGAAATACCATCAAACCAAGATAACACTATATTTGCAGTTGTAGTTAATCTAGTTAAATGATTTTCCTAACAGGAATAATAGTTTCTCATACAGTAAATTAAAATTCCTAGTTGCTACATTTGATTAAATGAATTGAACTTTTATGTATTCAAACCTTAATTTAGTCGATGATCATTTCAATCAACAATCTAATTTTGCATATTAGAAATCAATCAAAATTAATCATAGAATTGACGTATGGAAAAGCAATCCAATATATGAATAAATAAAATACTTTCACAATAAGACCTAATTTCCTCTCAATCTTCAAAGTTCTAAAAGGGCGTTAATTCTCTTCAACTAAAAATAAAAGAATTAGAAAACAATGGGCATTCTAATGACTAGCATCTAAAGAAGGATTATTTTAATATCTACTAAAGAAAGGAGGAAAAGGAGGACTTTTGAGAGGCTGTAAATTTTTGCCAAAATAAGGGATGCTTTGCTTCTTCACACCTTGTCTCTATTTATACCCATTGACCCTATGTGGAAATATTGATTTTATGATTCTTTGGATCCTCCAGATCATAAATTCATTTATTTCCAATCAAATTTGGTGAGGATAATTATTCTAAGAACTTCAAACGTGTTTTTTCTCTTACAAATTCAAAGCTGGGAAATTATAATGCTTACCTAAGATCACTCCATAATATTTTCTAGATTTCAATAATTTGATCCAAATCTAGAAAACAAAATGTTGATTAGCATAAATCTCCTTTTTCCAATTAAATATCATCTTTAACCCTTATCTTGCAAAAATAAACGAAATATTGAGCTCGAACATATTAAGATAACAATATGGAAGATTTTAAATGCTAAAAAATAGGCAAAATTATGACACATCAATATATATATATATATATATATATATAATGATGACAGGTAACTATTTTGGAGTGTGTGTGTATATATATATATATGTGTGTGTATATATATATATATATATACACACACACACATGTTTTCAGGCAAGTTTTTTGAAAATGGCTAAAAGATTTTGATTTTTAGATGGTTGAATGCTTCTTGTTTCAATCTTTTTTGGATTTTTCTTTTCAAATTGATGATATAAGATGAAGCTAATAGAGAATGAATTGTTTCATATATATATGTACACACACACACACACACACACACATAATGTATTACAAAACAGGAGATGTACCTATTTATATACAAAAGTATTATATTAATTAACACAAAATTTAAATAATAAATAATATAATTAGGAAGAATCTAATTAGTGCCTAAATATATGTATATTGATTACATTAATTATTACCTATATTATTTCCCCTTAAATTGAGGTGGCAGAGATGCAAATAGTTTGAATTTTGAAAGGAGATCGTGAAATCGAGGAAGAGTGAGCTTTTGGAAAAACTTATAAGCAATTTAGTCTTGAAAGGAGATATAAACAAGATCAACTAATGTTATAATGAATATGAAGAAACACAAAGTGACAATTGATCTCAATATGTTTTGTGAATTCATGAAATACATTATTGTGGCAATATGTATAACACTTTGATTATAACAATGAAGAGGAGTAGTAGATAAGGATGAAATTCCATACTCTGAAGTAATTAGCAAAGCCATAGAAGCTTAGAAGTTGTATCAATAAGAGCTCGATATTCAACTTAGATATTGGATTGAGAGATAACAATTTGTTTCTTACTACTCCAAAAGATAAGTAAATCCCTAAGTAAGAAGCAATAACTAGTAGTAAACCAAAGGTCAATGGGATCTCCAACCTAATCAGTATCTAAATAACCTCGCAATTGAAGAGAAGATAAGCTGGATTAATGAAGATTATGAAATAGGGTACCTTTGATATAACAAAGAATACGAAGAGTAGACACATAATAAGTGGTGTGAGAAACTAGCAATGTGAACAGTATAAGCAATGTTAGGATGAATAATAGTAACATAAATAAAAGTGCCAACAAACTGGTAATAGAAAGTAATGTAAGGAAGAGTAGTTCCATAAAAAGCCAAAAAAGAAAGCAATATTTTTAATAAGAGTATTGGAATTTTATCATCAATAAGACCTACAAAAGAGATAAGATCAATAACATACTGAGTTTGAGATAAATAATATCTCGTAGAATTAGAAGTAGTCAATAATCAATAGTCAGAATTAGGTTACATTTGTTAAAGAATATCTTGGACTTTTTTATAAATAATATCTTGGATTTCTTTTAAGGAAAAAATGAAGAGAAGCATCCCCAGAAGTAGAACCCCTAGTGGCAGTAGTAATAGTAGAAGTACTTAAGGATCAATACTTATTATGAGATTTGGTTAAATTACTTTGGTTATTATTCTTATTTTTAACTTTAAGTTTGTGATAAGAAAAATTGTAGTGCCCAAATTTTTTACAATATCTACAAAATCCTTCAGAATAACAAGAGGTGGCTGTAGTATTGAAAAGTCTGGCAAGAACTACATCTATAAAAGGGCGAGATAGCTCAGCATGGAGGGTATAGAGTCGAGTTTCCTTAGAGAGTACCTTTAGAATAGTTGTGTCAAGTTTAGGTAGTAGAGTGTAGTGAAGAAAAGCTTTATAGACTAACTCAAACTAACTCAAAAGAGTCATAAGTAAATGCAATACACACTGGCAATCACAATGGGAAATATAATTTCTGCAGAGACTACATTAGGACAAACAAGGTCACAAGCTAGTTATTGATATTATGAAGTTTCCAGCTCTAAACCATAACTATGAATAATATGATCAAGATATTGATGCGTACGATGATTTTGTTGCATTTTCTAGTGAAATAGAAGTTTTTCTTACACAAAGAAACAAGTAACTCTTGTGATTGAATTTTGATACATTGCTTAAATGTTCAGTAACATGAACAATGCTCTGCCTTCTCTCAAAACAATGCTTCCCTTCCAGCTTTGTTCCTTAGCTCTTCTTCAGTTTGTTTCATCCTATGTAGCTCCTTATTATTCACTCCTTCTACTACTCTTCATCATCTTCTTCTCACATTTCACTCTTCTTCTCCAATCATCCACAAGGTTACTTCTGACCTTTTCCCTTTTCCTAGTCCACCATTATTCCCTTTTTAGTAACTAGCCCTCTCTTTTTCTCTGAAAGGTTCCACCTTTAACCCTCAAACCCCTCTTTCCAAAATCTGGCAAACTTCCTTCATAATTAGGAAACTAGTCACCAAACTTGCCTCCCACTCAAATCGATCAGCATCCTTTACTCACCCAACCCCTTAAATCCATCCTCCATCTTCCTCAACCGCAACACTAACCAATTCAGAATCTCACTCCAAAACACCAGCAACCATCTTCCTCTAACCTATGGAATAAAAGCTAGAAGCAAGTTGTGAGGGAGCCCTCGGATATCACTTTACAATACAACCCTCCTTAGGAAATAGGAGGCAGAACAGTGGTTGCTCTTAACATTGAGACCTTGAGGGCTGGAGCCAAAACTTAGGAATCCTTTTTGGTAGGTTTCTTCATGGAGCACAGACCTTCTTTACCTGTTATGCAAAAGTGGGAAATTAATCATTGGAAGAGTAAAGAGCTTAAAAATGTGCTACTCATAGAGGACAACCTAATCTTATTCTCTTTTTCAACCCAAGCTGAAGCTAAAAAATTGTGGAAGAAGGCCCTTGGCATATTGCTCAACTCCCATTACTCCTACAAGCATGGAAACTGGGTATAAAGTTAAAAAATGTCAAGATTTATAATTTTCCTATTTGGATAAATTTACATAGCATACCGATGGTTTATTGGACTTCATAAGGTCTTAACTCACTGGCTAGCTATATAGGAAGGCCTCTATGCATTGATGAATACAAAGCAAGAAGGAATAGAATTGGTTATGCTAGGATATGTGTCAGTGTCGAAAGATCTAAAGAGCTCCCTGATTGTATTCCTATTATGAGACTTGGCATTGATAACACCCTACAAAAAGATATTGTTCATATTAATTGGAAGCCTACTACAATCTCACAAGGGACGGTCTAGAAGCCGACAGGAAAGATGTTTATTAAAGATGATTATGCTGAATTAATGGGCTTGGAGTTTGACACAACTAATCCTAGAGACCCCCAGCCAAGACACATTGATATTGTTGTTGCAAGTGCTGAAAAAATCATTCCTCCTAACAACTCAATTGTAAAAGAGAAGGCAAATCTAGAATCAACTTTAACTCCTATTCTACCTCCAAATTTAGAACTAATTGAAATAGTAGATCCTATGCAACCCCTACATGCAGATTGGAATCTTATGATAGGGAGAAAGTGAATTCCTCATCTACTAACTCCCCACTCAATCCTAAAGACTAGGAGAATGGAGAAACGGAACCAAATGATTTTCAAAATGTGACTAGTAAGAGGACTCAGAGAAGTGGTAGGAGGAAAAGTGTTAAAGGTAAAAATATGTTGATATGATAGTGTTAGTATGGAATATTCATCGTATTAACAGCCCGGATAAGTTGAATGCTTGGAGGGATTTTGTAGTGAGGATTAAGCCTCTTATCGTAGTTTTTATTGAAACAAAAATAAGATATGAGAATATGAATAAGGTGAACATTTTTACTCCTTGTTGGACTTTTCTCTACAACCACTAGCACCATCATTATGGTAGAATTATTATTGGATACAATGAGAATTTTGTCAAAGTGGAAGAGAAGTTTTCAAATAATCAAATGACGCATCTAAAAGTTCATTTCATTTTGGAAGGAATCACAATCCACGCCTCTTTTGTCTATGGTTTTAATACAAGTTTTCGAAGAAGTGGTCTACCTCCTCCTTAAGAAACATCCAAAATATTGTTTCAGGTCCCTAGATTATCTCTGGTGATTTCAATTCTACCATCTATAGATTTGAAGTAGAGGGAAACAACAACTTGAGAAATTACAATGAAGATCTTAAACTCTATGTAGATCATTTGGGTGTAACAGATCTTAAGCAGGAGGGCTACTCCATCACTTGAAGTAATAAATAGATGAATACATGGGCTATCCGAAAAAAATTGGACAGAGCTCTAGTAAATGGGGAATGCCTTTTCCAATTTGCCAACAATAAGGCCTACTTCTTGGATCCTCTTTTGTCAGATCATACTCTGATTTTGATTAATGGGTTTTTCCAGAGAACCACTACTTATCATCCTTTTAGATTTAACAACAATCTTGTCAAAGTAGATGTTTTTAATAATGCAATTTTAAGGGGGTTATCGGTTCAAGTCTTTGGCTCTTGTCAATTCATCTGTTTCCAGAAACTCAAAGCCATTAAAATAGAATTAAAGAAGCTGAAAGCTTCTCACTCCTCAAGCACTAAAGCAATAGTTAATGATGCCAAGCATTGATTAGTTGCAACTCAATTCTTAATTTCTCTCAATCTTGAGGATACTAATCTTATTCAAAAGGAGAAGTTAGAGCTGGAAACCTATTTAAGAGCCGATTCATATCATTCTTCACTCATTCAACAAAGGGCTCGTATTACTTGGCTTAAGGAGGGAGATAGAGCTTCCAAATTCTTTCTCAATTCCCTATTAAACAAGAGGAATGTCAATAAAATTTGCTCTTTAACCAGTTTGGATGAGAGACTACTTTCTGATCAGTAGAGTATTATGGAGGACGCGGTCAAATTCTATAAGGGGTTTTCGGGTTCAGATATTGAGTCTCCTACCTCTATGGAATATCTCCAATCTCTTATCTCTTACAGAATTTCTTCTGAAGACTCTCGGGAGCTAGTGAAGCCTATCTCTAATGATGATATCAATGCTACTGTTTTCGCTATGAATGGGATGAGGGCCCCTAGTACTGATGGGCTAAATTATTTTTTCTTTCAAAATACTTGGTCTTTTATTGGACTTATGGTTAGAGAGGTCGTTCATGAGTTTTGTTATAAAGGGGTCATCCTAAAGGAGTTTAATAAAACCTTTGTTTGTTTAATTCCTAAGATCCCTAACCCCTTTACTTTTGGTGATTTCAGGCCAATTGCTTGCACAAACTTCAATTACAAAATTATTGCTAAAATCTTGGCAAATCATCTAAAGGCGGTTCTCAATCCCATCATATGTGAGAATCAAGATGCCTTTATAAAGAATAAAACTGACAATATTCTTATTGCACAGGAACTTCTTAAGGGTTATACTAGAAGGAACTCTCCTCCAAATTGTGTGATTAAGATTGATTTCAATAAAGCTTTTGATTCCATCAGCTAGTCTTTCCTCTTCTAGGCTTTTAAGACTTTTAGCTTTCCTAATATCTTTATAAATTGGATTAAGTCATATATCTCTACTACTACCTATTGTGTTTTGATTAATGGCATCCCTTCTGGTATTATTAAAGGGAATAGAGGAATTACACAGGGTGATCCTTTGTTCCCTATCTCTTTATTTTGTATATAAAAGTGCTCTCTCAAAAGTTGAAGTTCAATGTCTCTCATAATCTTAAGTTCAAGTTCCATTCTAAATGCAGAAGAATCTCTCTTACTCATCTTAGCTTTGTGGATGACCAAATTCTCTTCTCAAGAGCTCATCCTGAATCTGTTAAGCTATTGATGGACACTCTTAAAAGGTTTTCTGGGATGTCGAGTCTCAAGGTGAACCTTAATAAAAGCCATTTTGTTCTTTCAACTATTTTAGATTCTATGCAAGACACTATCTCCTCCATTACAGGAATGAAAATGACAATTCCTCCTTTGAAACATCTTGGTCTTCCTATAACTACTAGAAGATTAACCTTCAATGAATGTCTACCACTCATTGAAAAAATTCAATTGAGAATCAATAAATGGACAAATAGATTTCTTTCCTCTGGAGGTAAAGTTCAATTTAATTAAATCCATTTTATGCTCTCTTCACTTATATTGGAGTTCAAATTTTCCTTTTTCAAGGAAGTTGATCAAATCCATAGAGAAATTGATGAGAGAATTTTTATGGCGTAAGGAAAATGGAAATCCAAGTTTTCCTAAAGTTAACTGGGCTGATTTGTGTAAACCCAAGGAGAAAGAAGGGTTGGGTATCATCTATATATGGGTAGCCAATAATCCTTTTTTGATTAAAAGACTTTGGAGGGTGATTCAAGATAAAGATTCTCTGTGGAAGAGATGGCTTCACATTTATTTTTAAAAGGAAACAATATGTGGTGTAACAACCCACTCCCGCAAGACCTAAACCCGATATCAATGGTGATATCCGAGCCCGTGACCCGCGAGAGTGGCATGCTAGAGCACTCAATCGAATTCCGTATAATTTTTTTGTTTTTGAAACACTAACAAATGTAGAAATCCCTTTCCAAAGTGGGCTGAATAAATTTAAAAGTCGATAAAATAATGTTTTCAATTCAATAGCCAATTGGGGCCCAATTTTACTCAGAATCCTTTTTAATCACAAACCATTCCACTTTGGGTCATTTGGACCCATTTCATTCACAAACTCTTACAAACATTTCCAGTTGGCAAAATTAATACAAATAGAAATATTCACATTTAATCAATCCCATTTACAAAACTTTGCATTCTACATCACTTATTACAAACTGAACCATTCAATTATACACTGCACAGAGATCGCGGAATACACTTTATACAAAATAAGAAAATCCTAATGCAGACACGAACTGATCTCAACCTCTAACTTTCCCCTGTGTGCAATAAGTTTACTCCCGTTGCATAACAGGGTATTCTTTTAGGTCTTGAAAAACAGATGCAAATTTTGGGTGAGTTTTGCGAGCTCAGTGAGTGACCATCATTGATGGTTCACCCAGTCACATAACACATAATTGCAGTCATCGGACCTCCTGTCCGGAACCCATATTCAATCATCATCAACAGAAACAATCAATACTCATTCAATTTATAACATAATCAAATAAACCATAAAATAAGACCATCTAGGTCTACTCACAATACGCTCCAGATTAGCATTTGCTTTTATAATCCGGAAACGTCTGGCTGCGGACGTTCTATCCTGTATCAACCATATGCAAAACACAGTTTGCACACACATTAATAAAAGCACAATCATAACCATCCCATTTTCATATGTATGTAAGTGTAATGTATAATGCATGCTCAATGACAATCCCAGGTATATGCTTTACACTCGTACTTTATGCCCATTTTCAAATCATGATTCAATTTGTCCGATTGAACTTAGGCTTACACTTCATTTCATAAGATCACTCCAAATTATCCATTTAAGCTTTACTTTTTATAAGTGTCTAGCTTATCTATAAGCTTACATCTCAAGAACACTTGATCACTTTATATCATAACTCGATTTCCTGTCACTCTTTTCTAACCCTATATAAATCTCATAAGATCCCATTTTCTTTCATAATTAATTACTTAACACCTATTACTCAACTTCCTTGAATAGCATTACAATCATTTAAACATTTTCATCTCCATTCCACTCATGCATTTGACACTTTGATTTCATCCATTCTTTCACTAAGTTTTAACCTTTAATTTCACTTCAAACCTTTCATATATTAGTCCCATAAACCAAGGATTATTCTAGGTTCACTTTAAAACTCATTTGAGGCTTAATTAGTATCATTTGTCTAGTATCATTTGCAAAGTGGTGTAAGTGACCCGTAAAGTTCCGTTAAACGGACATGCAAGGATCATTCTAGGTTTGAAATGTTGCCTGAAATAGAAGTTGTAGATCTTGAAATTCCCTTTAAAACCATACCTGGATAATCTCATTCCGAGTTCTACACAAAAAGTTATGCCCCTTTCACTAAAGTATGTTTAATTGAGTTTTATGAAATTCCATATTTCTAACTCTTCACTTACAACACTCAATTCCTCATGCTTAGCCAATTATTTCTAGTCCAACTACTCATCAATTATCCATTATTCCAACTCCCTTTTAACTTAACATCATCCATAGCCAAATGATATCCCATTAT
>JAOQMR010096788.1:0-13128 GCA_027563865.1 Erythroxylum pelleterianum
TATGTTGTGAAAGAGAACAATCTTTGAAGATTACGATGGCTATTAGGAATTCAGAGTTTAAAACCATACATCAACTACACCATCCTTAAAACACAAACATCGTTTCAAATAGGCTTCATAAAGCATAATGGAAAAGAAACAGACTCCAGCTATTTTATGGAGTCATGCCTAACGTGTAGTACTAGCAAAGGAGAAAAGATAGCCAGGAAAAAAAAACACGACTTACTAATTCTTCTCACGTGATCACTTCTCAACACTCTCCCTATCCAAAATTGCATAAACCAAGTTCTTTGAAACTCATTCTAATTTTTAGTTTTTTGACAAAATTCTTTCTCTCAATCTTTAGTTAAAAAAATAACAACGAAACATATGCAGTATGAACATTAGACGTGAGCTAATAAAATTTCACTAATATTATAATTCAACTGAACTCTTAAACTCAATCCAAATCAATTAAAATTGATTTATATTAATAATTTAAGATAATTATAATAAATTATTAACTTAATTAGTTTGACTCGAGTTTAAAAGTTTATATTCGATCGTCATGTAAATAGCATTTGATTAATCTAAGTTTGATATTCATATTGCGAGTTTTTTGTTGTCATTTAACTAAAACCTAAGAGAAGGGATTTTCCTGAAAAATTATAAACTAAAAGAAGTTTTTTGGAAATTTTAAAATTAAGTGATCCTTTATAAATGTTTTAAACTACATAGGAAATGTACGTCTTTTACAATATAAAGTATTATCATATCATTTAATAATGAATCAATAGTTCTTAGTTATTGATTCTTGAAGGCGTACTTGTACCGATGGTTTTTTTTTCTTTTGTTATTATTTTTTACCATCTATTTGTTCAACATTATCGAATTAAGATGAGACGAAAGTTGGGATTACGTAAGTCGTATCATCTCCTTGTACTGTTCAAATGACTCAATGTTCCATTTTGTATACAGACACCCCTTATATTATTTGTAAGCAATTTGCATGCAACCCACGAGTTTCTTCTTATACATTCCTATTATTTAGATACATAACATACGAAAGAAAAATTAGAATCTTGGGATTGTGTTGTTGTAATGTGAGGAATGGTTAGATATTAACAAGAAGAGTTCAAAGGGACATAATGGCAATGTCCATTCATCATAAAAGTTCAAGTTTTTGATGATATCGAGATTGAGAAATAGGTCATGTAATATTTTAATTAGGGTTGACAAGGTTTTCTAAAGTCCAAAGATTTGGTCCTAGTTAATTGCTTTCTAAGCCTCTGTTTGGTTGTTGTTTTTTGCGGATCTTTTCTGAGAAGAGCTTTTCTAAGAAGCCAGTTGATTGTTTGACTATGATTTTAAAAAGTGCCTTTTTGAAAGAGCTTCATACAATAAACTGTTTGACAATATAAAAATAGAAAGTATTTGTAATTTTAACTATATTGTATTTTGTAATAAAAATTATTTTTGCATATAAATATTATTTAAAGTATATTAAACAATATGTGAAGCACAATATATTAATTGTTATATAATTTTAAACCCTATGAAACATAAATGAAAATATATATAACCAAATCTTTTACATGGATTATAACATAAGTAAAACAACTATCAAAAATAAATATTAAAACATATTTAAAAAGTCAAATAATATTATATAAATCCCAAAATAAACATGAAGATGAGTTTATAGGTATTGTGGGAATTATGTGTAAAACATAAGGGCAAAAGAAACTAAAAAATAGGCTTATTAATTGATCTGAGAAATTTACCTGAAAAAGTACTATTTTGAGAAGCTCCAATATGAGCTTCTTAAAAATTTGTATTTTTGTTGCCAAAAAAGCCGTATCTATTAAAGAAGTGTTTTTTTGTTTTACAACCAAATGTTTATTTTTAAAAAAAAAAACTTTTGTGGTAAAGAAAAGTGCTTATTGATTTCCTAAAAGTCCATCTAAACAGACACTAAGTCGAGTTTGGATTATCATTTTTTTTGAAAATTTTAAATTTCAAACCTAAGTTCGAGTTCAGTATAACTCATTGCCACCTTTGATATATCAAGTTAAAAAATTATTGAAGAGTTTATAAAGGATATTATATACCATTCAGTTATATATTTATATCCTTAACTTTCCTCAATTCAAACCTAATGGAAGAAAAAAATGGTTTGGGGAAAAAAAAAGGAAAAAAAATACCAAGAACTCTCAAGTTGCTGATACAAGTGATGTTTTTGGAAAATTAATTTTGTTTTGATTTGATTGAAAATTACCTCTTGAATTGGAGTAATACTTTTAAGGCATGTCTACTTCCTTTATATTCTAAGAGAAAATAATTCATAAGATGTATAAATCTGAAAATTATAATTTTTGGTTTTTCAATTTAAATTCATGTTGTCATCATTTGATGATATATATTATAATATTTGAATTTAAATTAAATAAACACCAGTTTATAAATATAAATTAACAAAGAGAAGTAGAAATTCAAAACAAAATTTTCACCAGCAATTTTGTAACGGATAAGCCAAAAATATTAAATTTTGGTTCTTTTAGGATTGTTCAAATGACTACTAAATGTCAATTGTCAGGTATATTCAGGTACTAATTGTCATATAGGGTCGAAGCCAAGATGTAAAAAATAGGCTAATCAAACAAAGATTCGGCAGTTTTGGAGGCACAAGTACAAATTAAAATGGATCTTAGGTTTAATTGGAACAAAGAGTGCCTCACTAGGATCAAAAAACAAAAGTAAAAGATATATGTTTCTCTTATAATTTAAGAAATTTCATAATTTTAATTTTAGAACTTTCCAATTTTCTAAAATTTTGATTAAAAATAATGATAAAATGCTTGTAGTGTGAACATTAGATATAGACTAATCAAATGTTAGTAATATGATGACACAATGCTCTTAAATTTAATTGCAACTAATTAAATTAGACTTAAATTAATAATTTAAAATATTAGTTTATGTCAAGTTTAATTACCTTGATTTAAATTTAAAAACTAGGTTGAATCGTTATGTAAGCAATATTTGATTATTATAAGCGAGATATGTAATTCATTGTTGTTAGGATATATGTTATATATCTAAATAATTATTTTGGCATTATTTATTAATTGGACATATAAGATATTAATTGGATAATGACTTTGATTCAAAAGCTATAGGATAATCTTTTAGTTGAAAAAGAATCCTATCTTGATTTAAAGTCTATCTTGAGAGGGGGTGTGACACATCATGTGCGTGTTGGCAATTGGGAAGCTTTTGGTTGTTGCGTGGCTGAAGTGAATTTCTGCTTGCTTGAGTATATTAGTGTTGTGCACGTCTCCTGTCGTCGTCAAAGTGAATCTCTAATGTGAGTGTGCCGCAACGGTTTCATGTGGGTTAATGGTTAAGAGAAAAACACTGCAGAAATTGAAGTAAAAAAGATTAGTGTTGCTGTGTTGTGCGGTGAAGGCATACTGAATAAACACTGCAGTAATTATTCACAATCTCTGATGCGTGGGTTTTGTAAAAAGGAGAAGTGGGCATTAATTACATAGCTGATGTGATTGTTTTTAGGCATACAAGAGTGCAGTGGCTTGTGTGGGTGTTTTATAAAAGTTGATGTGGGATTTATATATAAGGCTTTGGTGGTAAGAGGAAGGAGATGAATTGTTGTGAATTGATTTTGTGGATTGCAAATACTGTGGACTTGGTCTTCTAGGATTTTGTGGTTTTGTGTTTGTGTTTATGTGAATCAACTCATTGTTGTTGCGAGGACTTCCAGATCTATTTCAGTGGAGCGGAACTCATCGAGAAGTTGTTCTTTTCTATCTCAAGTGTATTTAGCTTTCGTTCTTCACTATTTTAATCACTTGAGTTATTTGTTCATTGTTCTTTCTTTAAAAGAATGATTGAGAAAATCCTCTGTCGAGGTTAGTACGAGGTGGTCATACTATTGGGTGTGAAATTATTTTACAGGAAGTGAGGTTGAGAGATAATGTTAAGGGTTGAGTGGTGTCGGCTGAGTAAAGCCTTGGATAAATCTATTGTACTTTGGTGAAAGTGATTAAATTGGGTGAGGGCCCCACAGATGTAGACAAGGTGTGTCGAACTGTGTTACCAAATTTCTGGTGTTTTAATTATTTCAATTTTGTTTGCTTTTATTTTGTTCGTGCTAAAGAAGTTTGCGGAAAGTTTGCAAAACAATTAATACTTTCGATTTTTCAATTGGAATTAGAGCAAGGTCATTGATTCAGAACTTGGTAGCAAGTTGGTACAGATCCTGATTTTGCGAACATGTCTACAAGAGAGGCACTACAGGTGGAAACTGAAAAAAGTGTGAATGATGCGGAAGATGAATAAGATGAAAACGAAGACTTGGAACTACTCACACGAAATTTTAGTAAATGGCTTAAAAGAATGAAGAAGGACCGATCCGACTTTAGACAATATGACAGAATTTCATCGAGTAACAATTCAAGATGACAACTCAAGACACAAAAGGGTGAACGGAAGACAAGGAGAATCCAATATCATGAATGCCAAGGTTTCGGACACATTCAATTCGAATGTGCCAGTACTGTGAAGAAGAAAAAAGGAAAGTCCTTCACAAGCACTAGGAGTGAATATGGTAGCGAAGAAGAAATAGCGAATGGTACTGCATTGGTTGCCGTATATAGCAAAAGTCCATTTTCTTGCTTAACAGTAACTGAGAAGGAAGTAATTGAAGGTCGAAAAGAGGGAAAATCGGAAAATTTCGAAAACAATCCAGCTCAAGATCCAATATCAAATTATGAAAATGACGATAGTGGCCTAGATGATAAAAAAGCGCAATATTTATGAGGATTACAAAGCTATGTATGGAAAATGGGTGAAAATGCGTAGAAAGAATAAAAGATTGAAGGAAGAGAATCTTTCCATAAAGACCACCATACAAGAGTTAGAAAAAGAAGCTGATGTTGACGTCGGATGAGCTTGGTGAAGCTAGAATGAAATTGATAAGTATTGAAAAGGGATTGAGGATATTGAATGGAGGCACTAAAAAACTAGATAAGTTGATAGAAACTGGTAAGGTTAAAGGAAATTTCGAAGGCATAGGCTATAAAGGTGAGTGTTCGAAACTGAATGAAGAAGATTTTGATATGTTCAGATCAGCCCAAGAGGTAGAAGCATAAAAAAAGAATCGAAGATTTATACCTACATGTCATTTTTGTGGAGTCATTGGGCATATAAGGCCAAGATGTTATCAGTTACTACAGATGTTGTTTCAAAGAAGACAAAGCCGAAAAAGTAAACGTCCTTCACAAAAATTTCAACATCAACCTTCAGCACCGAAATCTATTTAGATAAAAAAAAAATGAATTGCAAGCTCTCATAGTTCGTACATTAATGAAGACAACTTTGCAACATGGTCGGTATTTTGATAGTGGATGCTCACGCCATATGATGGGGGAAAAGGCTTACTTAACTGATTATCAGAATTGTATGGATGGTCATGTGACTTTCAGAGATGAAAAGAAAGCTTCCGTGATCGGTAGAGGAACATTATGTGTGGATGGTTTGGCTCCTCTCAAGAATGTGCTTCATGTCGATGGATTAAAAGCAAATTTGGTAAGTATAAACCAACTTTGTGATGATAGTTTGCTAGTTAAATTTACAAGTGATGAATGTAGGGTACTTACGCAATAAGGAGAATGTATCGTGAGCGGCAAGCGATCAACTGACAATTGCTACATATTGCAAGTCATGACTACGTGTAAGTCAGCTACTCATGAGAATGATATTAATTTGTGGCATCAAAGGCTTAGGTAAATAAATTTTGATCTCATTAGAAAATTGACAAAATTGGAGGCTGTGAAGGGTCTAGCCAAAATGAACAAAGAAGGAAAATCAATTTGCAGTGCCTGTCAAATGGGAAAACAGCTAAGAGTGCCACATAAAAAGGTTAGACATGTTACCTCATCTCGCATACTTGAATTAATTCACTTGGATTTGGTCGGTCCAACACAACATGATAGCATTGGTAAAATGAGGTACTTTCTAACTTGTGTTGATGATTATTCAAGATATACTTAGATATCATTTTTTAAAAGAAAAATTAGATGCTTTCAAGGCTTTTAGAAGCCTATATGTGCAGGTCATGAATCTGAAAAATTTGACTATATTGAGAATTTGATTGGATCACGAAATAGAATTTGAAAATACAAGCTTTAATGATTTTTGTAATGATTATGGTATTATACAAGAATTTTCAGCACCCAAAACTTCACAACAAAATGGATTTTCCAAAAGAAAAAATAGAACACTTCAAGAAATGGCAAGTTTTATGTTGAATGGAAGTAAAATGTCTATGCGATTTTGGGCTGAAGCGGTTAATACAACATATTACATATGTAACAGAGTGTATCTTCGAAGCTTTCTGAGCAAGACGTTGTATGGGAAAGAAACCAGACGTAGGTTACTTTCATATTTTCGGAATAAGTGATATATTCTTAGAGATCGAGAGCAAAAGTGATGAAGGAATTTTCATTGGCTATTCAACTCACAGTAAAGCTTATCAAGTGTATAATCAAAGAACAAAAAAAGTGCAAGAGTCCATAAATGTTGTGATAGATGATGTATCTTTGTTGAATGGTCAAGTGGCAGAAGAAAAACAACGTAACCGACCATCGAAATTAGCCTAAACAAGCAATGAGGCTAGATTGAAAAATTACTCAGATCTGCAGTTAGTTGCTGTTGAGGAAGTAACTGTGCGAACTGAAGAACTTTCAGTTACTTCAGATGATGAATCACCCAAAACACTAGAAGCTGATTTGAACTGAGATTCTTTATCTCGAATTCGAAGAAATCATCCAGTAGAAAACGTCATTGGAGATGTCAGCGGAAGAAGGAAAACAAGAGAAAGAAAAAGGGTTGATTACCGAGAATTTGCAAGCTACTTGTGTTACACATCATCATTTGATCCAAAGAAAAAGACCAGGTTCAAATTTCTTTGAGAGGCATAGGGACTATGTGCTTTACATTTTTGAAGTATTTTCTGTGTTATTTTAAAAAAAAAAGAGGAAATATAAAAAAATCTTCTTTAGTTCTTTAGTTTTTATGTTGTGATTGCCGTAACATCTGCTTAGTAGTTTGCAATATTACTTCTATTTGGCTCTACCGAAGGCTTTTCAGCTCTTTCATCAGTATGGATCTCTCTCGAGTATCTTTCTTTCTTTCGGGCATATCTTTCAGTGTTTTGAATGATAGTAATTTGTCATCTTGGCATGCTTATAATTATTCCGCTGCACCTATTGTTGATTATTATGATTATGTGTTTTGATATTGTTGTGTCCCAAGGGGGAGACATCAGACTGTTTATGATGAATGTTCCATTTAAGGGGAGATTGCAAGGCATATGTGTGACTATTCGTCTTACTTTTTGGCATCTTTTTGTCCTAAGGGGGAAATTTTGGATGATTGGATAATTGTGATGTTCTTTGAAATTTGATGTTTGATTAAGGGGGAGTATTTGTCATATGAATTGTGAATTTGATAATTATACGTCCAATTATGTTATTTAGGGGGAGTTTCATATTTGTGACAAACAATGCCAAAAAAGAGAAGATTGTTAGGATATATGTTATATATCTAAGTAATTATTTTGGCATTATTTATTAATTGGACATATAAGATATTAATTGGATAATGACTTCGATTCAAAAGCTATATAGATAATCTTTTAGTTGAAAAAGAATCCTATCTTGATTTGAAGTCTATCTTGAGAGAGGGTGTGACACATCATGTGCGTGTTGGCAATTGGAAAGCTTTTGGTTGTTGCGTGGCTCAAGTGAAATTCTACTTGCTTGAGTATATTAGTGTTGTGCACGTCTTCTGTCGTTGTCGAAGTGAATCTCTAATGTGAGTGTGCTGCAACGGTTTTGTGTGGGTTAATGGTTAAGAGAAAAACAATGCAGAAATTGAAGTCAAAAAGATAAGTGTAGCTGTGTTGTACGGTGAAGGCATATTGAATAAACACTACAGTAATTATTCACAATCTCTTATGCGTGGGTCTTGTAAAAAGGAGAAGTGGGCATTAATTACATAGCTGATGTGATTGTTTTTGGGAATATAAGAGTGCAGTGGCTTGTGTGGGTGTTTTATAAAAACTTATGTGGGCTTTATATATAAGGCTTTAGTGGTAAGAGGAAGGAGATGAATTGGCCGTGAGTTGACTTTGTGGATTGCAAATATCGTGGACTTGGTCTTCTAGGATTTTGTGGCTTTGTGTTGGTGTTTATATGAATTAGCCTACTGTTATTGCGACGACTTCCAGATCTATTTCAGTGAAGCAGAACTTATCGGGAAGTTGTTCTTTTCTATCTCAAGTGTATTTAGCTTTCATTCTTTATTCCTTTAATCACTTGAGTTATTTGTTCATTATTCTTTTGTTAAAAGATTGATTGAGAAAATCCTCTGTTAAGGTTAGTACGAGGTGGTCGTACTATTGAATGTGAAATTCTTTCACGAAAAATGAGGTTGAGAGATAGTGTCAAGGGTTGAGTAGTGTCGGCTCAGTAGAGCCTTAGATAAATCTATTATACTTCGGTGAAAGTGATTAAACTGGGTGAGTACCCCGCAGACGTAAGCAAAGTGTACCGAATTGTGTTACCAAATTTTTTATGTTTTTATTATTTCAGTTTTGCTTGATTTTATTTTATTCGTGCTAAAGAAGTTTGCGAAACAATTAACACTTTCGGTTTTTCAGTTGTTACGTAATATTTTATTATTTCTCTTCTTTAAACTTGTTAACAATTTCATCTGGTATTGGAAACTGGATCATAGGTATATGTGAGCAAATGTTCACTTAGCTTTATAACAATCTTATAATAAATTAAAAGTATATAAAATATCTTTCACAATAATCACTCTAATTGACTTAATTCAGATACAAACACTCAATATATGATTTGGTATAGCTCCACCGTGCTATCAATCATGGGGTGAAAGCCTTCTCCAGAGTTACAACACCTAATTAATGCTGAAACAAGAACAAAGAAACAAATTTGAAGATCAAAATTGGAACTTGGAAAGATTATATATAAAGTTTAAATACAATGGTTAGATTGTACGTAAGAAGATGAAGATATGCATGCATATGTACCTTTTGCAGTTAATGGAGGTGGAGATATTGTACGGGAGGTTAATACCACAGTCACTAGGAAGAACAGCTACTCTTTCGGGTTTGAACATGCCAGGTAATTGATTGGCGGTGTCTTTCAAGCACTGGCATGTCTGTTGACGATCAAGAGTGGTATTAGCGTTATTGAAAACAGTTTTAGCTCCACTGCAACAAGCTGGAGATGGTTTTGAGCCGGCACCTTGTACGAAACTCAGACATGGTTCCAGAGTGGAGAGTACTTTGTTACAATCTACTGTGGCTTTCACAGTCACTGTGAAGGCTATTGCCATGGATGCTAGAGTCAAGCAAACCAACTTCTTGGCAGAAACCATTTTTGTGTCCTGGAAGTTCTGGTAAGGAAAGTTCTGAGCTGTTGATTGGAAGTGGAGTGTGTTCAAGAAGTAAACCAGAGTCATCTTATATAGAAACCGTGTCTATGTCAAGACAATGACAATGCCGGACGTACATGGCAATTCATTTGTTGGTGGTGGTCCCAGTTCAAGAAATGGAAAAAAAAAAAAGCTCTTGGATTGTCCATTTTGCTTCATTTCATGTTTTTAAAGCTTTGAATTGAATTTTACACAACAGAGAAGAACGAGCTGGAGTAATAATTTGGCATTTTCTTATACAGACATGATCCATGAATTGTTCAAATCCATCTTCAATTCAATGATCCATTTTTGTGTTCACAACCCTTGAAGTCTTCCATGAAAGCAACATTGAAGAGAATCTTAAGACGGCATGTTGAGTTAGAAATGGATAATCACTCATCATCAAGCAGTAACTTAGATGGTATCTTCTCAACCTTCAATGTACGTTAGATATTCACCCATCTCATTGTTACCTCAACCCATCTCATTGTTACCTCAAGGTTTATTATTAATAATTTTAATGATAACCTTATAGTATTTCAAAATTTAAGTTGAATCTATTTCTTTGTATAAATAACGATATATTTTTTAAAAGAAAATAAAATTATATGATAAATGTTTCTTTTATTGCATAAACCTTCCTTATAAATTTACCTGATTTATTAGAAATGATTCTACAATATCTAAAAAGATCTGAAAAATCACAATCAGCTCCGTGATAGATGATTTGTCTTAACATATGGATAATAAATTTTTTTTATCAAATATGGTATTAAAGATTCAAAGTTAATTCAAGATACAAGAGAAGCAACGATTAGTTGAAGAAGATGTCTATTTAAGGAAGAGTCACTACATATGCGAATGAGGGACATACGCCAGACCTTCGAAATACATCTACAAAATCAATTCTCTTGAAAGTGATGTTATTGTCAAATCTCTTGTGTTTTAGAAAGTAAAAACTCTTTTTAAGAGATATCATTGAAGCTCATATCAAGCAAATTACCTTTTTAATTGTTGAAAGTTTATAGAGGCGAGCTAAATACTACTAGTTTAGAAGGTTGAAGAACTTTGAAAAAATGTAGTAATGAGCTTGAAGAGACTCGTTAAATTACTACTTGGGATTTTAGTAAAGCACTCAAGTTGGATACTTATAGACTAGATGTAGGCTCGGGTTATAAGCCGAACCAGTATAAATCGACTGCATCATTTCTCTTTCTCTTTAACTTCTAAATTTTCGTATTATATTTTGTGTGTTTGTTCATTTTAGCAAGAGACTCTTTCATTTTTATAATAGGCTCCTGCTGTTTTCAACTTGAAATAAGTTCCTTTCAGTTGTAATATACGTATTTTGTTTTAAATTATTTTAACAAGATTTATTGTTTAATACATTCCTACTATCTAATAGGTTCTTGTCGCTTAACTGATTTCTATTATTTAACATACTCTTATTGTTTTAAACTTTAACACGCCTCTGTCTTTTATCTCTTGCATCTGTTTGCTTAATTTATCACTCATTACCAACATATAATACCCAAGAACCTTTTTCATGCTTAGAGAATAAGTGCAAGAACATTGAAATGTTGGTATATGTGTTGAGTGGATTATAAATACCTATGCTTTAAAAATTAAACATAAACTAAATCGGTAAGATAAGAGGTTTAAAAGGTTTAACTATTATTAAACCATCATAAAATCGACTAAAAATTGAATAAAATTAAAAAATTTAAAATATGATTGAAAGAGATTGTCCTTGTCTATCGAAAAATTTAAAGTTTAATTGAAAAATAGATTCTTAAATAAAATTTAATTTATTTATTTTTAGTTTGAAAGAACTTATTAATTTATAAAAATTGACGAATTAGTTATTAAGCTAATTAGTTCTTAGCAACAACAGTTATTAAAATAAATTGAACTGAAAAGTTAGTTAGATTGAGATTTTTACGGTTGAACCGACCGAATTAGTTAAGTTTTTAATCATTAATAAATACCATAATGGAAATGATCACTAATATACGTACCTTTTTCCAATAAAAAATTTCTTATGCTTCCAATTTCACCTTTCTTCAATCCCTTGTATTGCTTACCTCTCCAACATCTGTCATTAGAAAACCTAATTCTGACTTCCAAACATCTTATGTTAATCTTATTCTCTCCCTTCCATTGTTCATCTCCTCAATATTTAAGTCATTAAACCAATATGTGATGGTATTCCTCCATTGGATACAAAGATAGGAGCTAGGACTTCGTTTCTTTTAGTTAGCATGTAACAACATATCCATTAAAGAGTGGAAGTTTGGCAAATTCCTGTAAATTTCGTTTTTGGATGTTTGTTTATATGTTTGTTAGAGACGAGGGGATTTTTCGTTTTTTACTTCACTTAATTTATCTAAAACGGTCCTAGAATATAATACGGTCATGGTTCCTTTCAATAAATTGTTCTTCGACTCTAAACGTTAGTGATCTTGCTTTCAAGTTTTTATTCTATCAATAACAAATGCCACATGTCATAACGCAGTTAGACACCGACAGAAACAAAAGCATGCGCTTGAACCGTAACGCAGCTGCAAATAAATAGACCTGATTAGCACAATGAAAGAGAGGAAGAAGCGAATTAGATAGAGGAACGGACATTGAAAACTTTGGAAATGGAAATGCATAGCCCCCAGCGGAACTATCTTGAATAATGGAGGAACGTGATGTGAAGTAAAGAAAGAAGACGACCATAATAAGACTACTTCAGTCTCTTGTTATTGATTAATACTACAGTGGTGCACGTGGGGAAGGGCCCTATTTTTAATGACTAAAGAAAGGAGACCATCATTATAAGACTACTACACTCTCTTGTTATTGATTAATACTACATGTGGTCCATGTAGGGAAAGGGCCCTATTTTTAATGACTAAAGAAAGGTGACCATCGTAATAAGACTACTTCAGTCGCTTGTTATTGGTTAATACTACATGTGGTTCATAGACACAGTCTCTTCATTAGGGTGGAGTTATCATACTTCTCCAGATTCTGCTTTATTACGAGACTCCATACTAAATATCATGCGGTCCATGTGAGGAAGGCCCTATTTTTAATGACTAAAGAAAGGTGGTTCAAATAGCTGATAAATACCAATCCTACTAGTTTATATATTGAAAAGAGATAACATATTTAAGTGTCTTATTTTTTAAAAAAAATTAATATAATAACAAACTTTATAAAGTTTTTAATTTAATGCCTAATATATCAAATTTTGCACATATCATATCAAATTAATGTTTTTGTTGATGTGGCTAATAGACGACATTCACTTGACATTTAATTAACACAGTTAAAACAACCTTTTTTAATTGATTTATACGAGCTATAAAAAACTAATCACTTAATTAAATGAAAAAAAATTTAAAAGGTTAGATATGTTTAATATGCTATATTTATATTTTTCCATTAAATATTTTAATAATTCTTATAATTATTATGGTTAATATCATCTAAAGTACTATAAATTATTTATTAGTATGTAGAAGTAATTTAAATAATATTGATCATATAAACGCCAAAATGGTAACTATATAATTTACTTCATTTTCATCAATCATATTATTATGATTAAATGAAATACAAGGACAAGAT
>JAOQMR010096814.1:0-13124 GCA_027563865.1 Erythroxylum pelleterianum
CAGTTTGATGTATGGTTCTGTTTGTTCTGTCTTGGGTGGCATCCACATATCCTCCCAGGGGGTATTTGGGTGTTACAACAATCTTTAGTGCTTTTGGTGGTGGTGTAGCAACGTTTGTGAGCTGGGTTTCTATTAAGTTTCTTGTGTAACCCAAGATTGTATGTGTGAGGTCTGCACTCGATTGTAAGTTACTGTTATTGGTTGCAAAAAAAAACATCTTGAGTTGATGCTGTGTTTTGTCTTGGGGTTGTTTTCGTTGATGTTTTCTGGTTATTCTGAATATTGCTCTTCAATTCTTCAATGTCAATCTTCTGCTGTATATATTGGCCGCCTTTAATGATTCATTGCTGAAAGTAAGGCAGAAAAATCCCAGCAGCTAACTACAACAATTTAATTGGTGAACAACTTTCAGATTTGTCTTGGAAGGAGTTGAATTTATCAGAAAGTTGTTTCTCTCTATCTCAAGTATTTTTGTTTTTATTTGTAGTTATTTTAATCACTTGAGTTGTTTACTTAATTGTCTTTATTATTAAACAGTGTTTGTAAATCCTCTGTCGAGGTTAACACGAGTTGGTCGTATTAATAGGTATGAAATTCTTTCACGGGTAGTGAAGACGAGGGATAGTGTCAAGTGCTGAGTGGTGCTGGCTCAGTAAAGCCTTTTATAAAACTATTGTCGTTAGTGAAAAAATTAAGCTGGGTAAGGGCCCCGTAGACGTAGGCAAAGTGTGCCGAACTGCGTTACCAAATTTTGGTGTTGATCTGTTTAATTTTATATTTATTTTTCTATTTTTGTTTGGTACAGAAAAATTAACAGTTGCTGATATAGTTACTTTATATCTAGCACCGACAGATACAGTTGCAAGTTACTACGACAAAACCTTGTTAAGTCAAAATGACTTCACTATTAATAATTTTGATGAAAATCAAATAATAACAATAATTAGAAAGTGAGACAGAATCTGCGGAGGAGAAAATAAGACAAAGCATAAAAGTAAGACGTAAGTAGGAAGTAAGACCAAGTGAATCGAGAAAATGAGATAGAAGCAGAAGTCAAACTAAGACGAAGCTGAAGTCAAACAAAGACGAAGCCGAAAATAAAAAGGAAGACGAAGCGGAGAGTAAGAAGCAAGAAACTAAGACAAAGTGGAAAGTAAGACACAAGAAACTAAGATGAAGCAAAGTCGAAAATGAGACGATAGAAAATAAGACGATGACCCGAAACCACGTCGGATGGTTAATCAGTCTGAGTTAGTTACAGAACTCAACTGAATAACTGTTTCTTCAAAGATTAAGAAACAAGAAGAAAGATGCGGTTATCAAGAAGAAGTTGAAGACGAAGGCTATAAATACGAGTCAGAGTCGAAGAATGAAGAAGTTAGAAATTTAAAAAAATCACACGAGTGAATTCAAAGTTACGAAAGTTACAAAATCATTGTATTCATTGTGCTAAACTCTAAAGCTATTATTGTTTGTAACAAAGCTCAAAACATCTTTCAATAGAAAGAAGAAAAGCTGAAAGCCTGAAGAGGCTAAGTGAGAAAAAAATACTTGTTGTAAGAGACATGTAGAGACTCGGTGAAAAGAATACTTGTATTTTAGAGAAGTATAGTGAACTCTCAGAAAGGATTCTGAGGACTGGACGTAGCCCACAGTTTTGGGTGAACCAGTATAAATCTGCTGTGTCAATTCTTACTCTCAACTCTCAACGTTTAAGTTCTACTATCTTATACAAGTACTTAGAAGCGAATTGCAAGTTCTGAAAAAGCAAGTTTTCAAAAGAAGTTTTGAAAAGGGGACTGTATTCAAGAAATGGGATACACAATTCAACCTCCCTTTCTTGTGCATTTTATATATCGAATATAAAGTCTATACTAATGTGTGATTTACTTCAATTGGTATCAGAGCTTGGTGTCCAAGAACCACCGTCACAAAGTTTAGATAAAGATCCATGGCAGAATCACACATCTATATAGCTGAAGGCGCCTCTGTCACTAGACCTCCTGTGTTCAATGGAGAAGAATGCCATTAATGGAAAGACAGGATGCCGCTCTTCATTGAATCTACTCATATCGATCTTTGGGAGATAATAGAAAATGGACCGTATATACCGGTAAATGAAGAAGGAAATGTTATTCCACGAATCAGATGATCTGCAGATCAAAAAACGAGATTCCAATCGAATTCGAAGGCCAAGTTCTTTTTAAGCTGTGCCCTAAGCAGAAGTGAGTACGATAAAGTTCACGGGTGCGACACTGCGAAGAAGATGTGGGATACGCTATCCATCACACACGAAGGCATCAATCAAGTAAAGGAATCCAAGATAAGCATTCTTGTACACCAGTATGAGCTGTTCAAGATGAAGGACGAAGAGTCTATCGATAAGATGTTTGGAAGATTTCAAACTATCATTAATGGACTTAAAGCTCTCGGCATAACTTATGACAATTAAGATCACGTTCAAAAGATCCTCAGAAGTCTACCGAAGAGATGGAGACCAAAAGTCACCGCAATACAAGAAGCCAAAGACTTGAGCGTGTTGAAGCTTGACGAATTGCTTGGATTCCTGAAAATACATGAAGTGGAACTCGATGCAGAAGATAAACCCGGATGGGATAAATCCATAACATTGAAGGCCAGACAGAAGAATCATAAGAATCAGAGGAAGAGGCGTTCATCGTCGAAAGCGCTGAAGATCGAGGAAGTCAAGAACGACAACTCCAGTGAATCAGATCAAGATTCGAGTGAAGAAGATGATGAATTATCCTTTATCTCAAGGAAGATCAGACGCATGTGGAAGAAAAAGGCAAAAGGAAGCAAAGAGTCCTCCTTCAAGAAGAATAGCAAAGATGAAGGCAAGAATGAGAAGACATCGATTATCTGCTATGAATGCAATAAACCGGGACACTACAAGTCCGAATGTCCATTGCTTAAAAGAAAGCCAAAGAAGAGTAGAGAAAGCAAGAAAAGTATGATGGTAACCTGGGAAGATCTAGATTTGTCCGAATCAGATACTGACTCAGAGGCTTCAGTACAAGCAAACATTTGCTTGGTAGCCAAAGGAGAAAGTGATGAGGAGGTAACCTCAAAATTTGGTTAATTACAAGATACTCAGAATTATTAGAAGATTCTCATGCAATTCTGAAGCAGTATAAGCTGTTATAGAAAAAGTACACAGAAAACTTGAAAAACATATAATTGTTAGAAAAGGAGAACGTCTGCTTAAAGAAACAAGTAGACGAAATGAAGAAAAATGTAGTTGTAGATAGATCTGAGGAGATCAATCAGTTGAAATAAAGAATAAACAGTCTTTCAGTTGATCTATCAACATTTACGGAGAGTACGAGAAAATTTAATGATATGCTAGGGAAATACAGACACCCTAATGGTAAAACTAGTTTAGGGTTTACTAAAAACCATACTCAGCATAAAAAGAATTCTGCTCCTTATAGGAAGAAATTTCATTAGTTGCATCATCATTAGACTATGAATTATGTTAGAACTAACCCTAACGAACCCAAGAAAATATGGGTACCTAAGCAAACAATATCTCCTGCAGAGATCCTTCCTTGGAAGAAGCAGTCAGCACCATTGGTACTTGGACAGTGGATGCTCGTGACACATGACGGGAAGAAGGTCTATGTTCCTAGATCTTCAATATAAGAAGGGAGGATCAGTAACTTTTGGAGACAACCAGCAGGGCAAGATAATTGGAATCGGTAAAATCGGTAAAGATTCGTTTGCTACTATTGATAATGTTCTGCTAGTTGATGGTTTAAAACACAATTTGATTAGTATCAGTCAATTATGTGATTCTGGTTTTGAAGTGTCTTTCAATCAAAATTCTTATGAAGTCAAAAACAAGGACGGGTCCATATTTTTCTGCCAAAAGACGAAATAATCTTTACAAAATTAATTTAGAAGATTTACAAAATCAAAATATTTCTTGTTTTATATCAACTGATGAAGAAAAACTAATTTGGCATAAAAAGCTAGGTCATGTTAGCTTTAAACATATTTCTAAGTTGATTAAACATGATTTGGTAAGAGGATTACCAAAAATAAGTTTTAACAAGGATTTCTTTTGTGAAAGTTATCATAAAGGAAAATAGGTTAAAACAACGTTTTCTTCTAAAAATATTGTAACTTCTTATAGACCTCAAGAGTTGTTACATATGGATTTATTTGATCCAACTAGGACATTGAGTCTTGGCGAAAAGAAGTATGTCTCGTTGTTGTTGATGATTTCACTAGGTTTTGTTGGATACTATTTTATCACATAAGGACGAGTCGTTTAAAAGTTTTAAAGTGATTTCCAAAAAGTTACAAAATGAAAAAGGTTTTTCAATTGCTAGTATAAGGAGTGATCATGGTGGTGAGTTTGAGAATGAGAAATTCAGAATTTTCTGTGAGGAGAATGGAATTTTCCATAATTTCTCTGCTCCTAGAACTCCACAACAAAATAGAGTTGTATAAATGAAGAACAGGACGATTCAGGAAATGAAAAGGACTATGTTGTGTGAAATGAATCTTCCCAAGTATTTCTGGGAAAAAGTTGTGAATACAGCTTGTTATATTCAAAATAGAATACTTATGCGACCCTTGTTGAAGAAAACTCCATATGAGTTATGGAATGGAAGGAAGCCTAATAAATCCTACTTCCATCCATTTGGTTGCAAGTACTCTATATTGAATACAAAGGAAATTTTGGATAAATTCGATTCTAAGACTTATTCGAGAATTTTTCTAGGTTATTCATTATCATCGAAAGCTTATAAGGTTTACAATCTTACTTCTAAGACTGTTGAGGAGACTATTCATGTCAAGTTTGATGATAGTTCTCAACTAAGGAAGAAAGATGATACTGATAAGAGACACTTGGTTGATAGTGAAGATGTGTCACCGTCAGAAACTCCTTTAGACAAAGTTGAAGATATCCCTGAGACACTTGATTTGAAAAGAGATTGGAGATATAAGAGTTCTCATCCAGAAGAGTTGATTATAGGAGAGACCTCAGAAGGAGTGAGAACTAGGTCCAAATTCAGAAGAGAAGCCAATGTAGCCTTTATTTCTGAAATAGAGCCTAAGAAAATTGATGAAGCTCTTCAAGATGAAGCTTGGTTTTTAGCCATGCAAGAGGAGTTGAACCAGTTTACTAGGAATAAAGTTTGGTCCTTAGTTCCCATACCCTCTAAAAAGTCCATCATAGGAACTAGATGGGTTTTTAAGAATAAACTAGACGAATCAGGTAGAGTGAGTCGTAACAAGGAGAGATTAATAGCACAAGGCTATAATCAACAGGAAGAAATAGACTACAATGAGACTTATGCTCCTGTAGCAAGACTAGAAGCTATTAGGATTTTGCTTGCATATGTTGTCAATCACGACATAAGGCTTTTTCAAATGAATGTGAAGAGTACATTTCTGAATGGCTTTATAGATGAAGAAGTTTATGTGAAGCAGCCTCCTGGTTTTGAAGATGTTAAGAAACCAGACCATGTCTATAGATTTCATAAAGCTTTGTATGGATTGAAACCAGCTCCTCGAGCTTGGTACGATCGTCTGAGTTCCTTTCTTATTGAGAATAAGTTCAGTAGAGGTCAGGTAGATAAGACATTATTTAGAAAGTGCATTAAGAATGATTTCATCATAGTTCAAATTTATGTTGATGATATTATCTTTGGTGCAACATCAAGGAAGCTATATACTAACTTTGAGAATTTAATGAAAAATGTGTTTGAGATGAGCATGATGGGTGAGTTAAAATTCTTTCTTGGGTTGCAAGTTATGTAAACCGAAGAAAATATTTTTATTCATCAACAAAAGTATATCAAGGAACTGTCGATTAAGTATGAAATGAAAAAAGTAAAACCAATGTCAATGCTGATGCATCCTTCAAACCTTTTGTCTAAGGACAAAACTGGCAAGAAGGTTGATCAAACCCTGTATAGAGGGATTATTGGTTCTTTACTTTATCTTACAGCAAGCAGACCTAACATTCTGTTTATTGTTTACTTGTGTGCAAGATTTCAGGCAGATCCTAGAGAGTGTCATTACATTGCTGTCAAAAGAATTTTGAGATATCTATCAGGTACTATTGATCTTTGCTTAATGTATGAGAAAGGTAAAGATTTCAGGTTAATTGGCTACTATGATGTGGATTATGCTGGAGATATGATTGATAGAAAAAGTACGAGTGGAGGATGTCACTTCCTTGGCCATAACCTAGTTTCTTGGTCAAGTAAGAGGCAAATCTCAATTGCTCTATCAACTGCAGAAGCTAAGTATATGTTAACCACAAGTTGCTATTCACAGACGTTATGGATTAAGTACCAGCTAAAAGACTACTCAGTACAAGAAGATGAAATCCCAATCTACTGTGACAACACAAGTTCCATCAACCTGTCGAAGAACCCTATACAACAGTCGAGAGTCAAGCATATCGAAGTTAGACACCATTTTCTACGAGACTACATTCAGAGGAAGATCGTGAGTCTTTAGTTTGTTGAGACGAACTATCAGTGGGCGGACATCTTCACTAAGCCATTGAGTGAAGAAAGATTCAAGGAAATTAGACGAAACCTTAACATGGTGATATTGAGTGATCAACCGTCTGACACGTCAGGACCCAGATAAAATGTCATAAGAGTTAATGGTAACAGTAACAGTAAGTACAGACAGTAACTTCTGTCATAAGAAAGTTTTGGAGGGAAAGCATCTCAAAGCCTTGAGAATACCACGTACTCTAGAACACTCTTGACATACCCTGACATCGAATTTTGAAGAACTCTCAACAATATTTTCCATTACTCTGTTTTGATATCAAACCCTCTTTGCCCTCACTCTCAACCTCTGAAACCAACTTCACCTTTTTTAGAAGTACATCTGTGTATTCAGTTCTTTGTTGACTACAAAAATAGATGGAGCAATCAATGACTAGTGGAAGACTTGTTGATTTTGAGTCCTTGAAAAAGGACCAGATGGATATCGAACCAGTGATTGTAGCAGCCGGATGGAGGAACTTCTTCAAGATTCATGAAATAGTTTACATGAATGAAGTATATGACTTTTGGTCGAATGTGGAGGTAGTACAAGATACTCTAGTATCAGTAGTGGATAGATTGTCGGTGATAATAAAACTAAAATTGATCAAGAAGGCTACTGAGTGTCCAAGTGTTGGAGTAAAGCTTGCTCATAAGGCTAAATGGATGACTCAAGCTAGCATGGAGGAATCTCAGATTAACTGACAACTATATGAAAGTAA
The DNA here is from genome assembly GCA_027563865.1 of Erythroxylum pelleterianum. NCBI lineage: Eukaryota > Viridiplantae > Streptophyta > Magnoliopsida > Malpighiales > Erythroxylaceae > Erythroxylum > Erythroxylum pelleterianum. Next base: position 7,265 of record JAOQMR010096814.1, read on the forward strand.
TGACCAAAAGGAGAAGAAGGCCTCAAGTCTTGTGCCAAAGGTTAGGGTTCTACACTCACTGCTCTTTCATTGTGTTCTACAGAGAACAGGATCGAGGAATCTGGTGATGACGTTAGATGAGCAATGTCTATTTCATCTACTCAATCGCCAGCCCATAGATCTTCCATATCTTATCTTCCATTATATGATAAAGTCGAAGAAAGACTCAACCACCCTACCGTATGGGATAATGTTGACAAGAATCTTCACAGATTCTGGAATTCTACTGGAGAGAGGAATCAGGATGAAGATGAATATCAAAAGCACCATCAATTCTACAATAATTAGTAGAATGAGCTTGAAGAATCTGAAAAAAGGAGAAACAGATTCTAAGACGATAGCAAGGATTGAGGGAAGCGCGCTGTAAAGCGAAGTGTGAATGAAAAAGGAACTTCCACAAGAAAATCGAAATCTCAATCCATTGAGAGAATGCCTGCAGAAGGAGAAAAGAAAATGTCAGATGATGCAATGAAGGCTAAGGCGATTTCTCATAAAGAAGGAAGCCGGTGCGATATATGGAGAAAGTGACCTTGAAGAGAAAGGGAGAAACACTTCTTTCGGAGATACCTAAACAAGCAAAATGGTTGCCCAGAGTACGAACCTTGCATCAGCAAGAGGAAAAGAAAGGAAAAGAGTTAACTCATGGTGGAGACTCTGAGAAGAAAGCACCACAGGCAACCAGGTCTTTAGTCTCAATTTTGAAGGATGATTCAGTAAAATTGGCTAAGGAGACTGAAATAAAGAGGAGATTAGAGTTTGAGAAGAAGAAACCCCAACCTCAACCCTAACCTCCTAGGCTGATTGAATAAAATAAAAAGCAGAAAATCAGTCAGAAGAAGAGCACTCCAACTGCTGTTCAGAAGAAGAAGTCAGTTGAACGCAGTCTAGCACAGGTCAATACCTCTCAACCTTTGAAAAAAGAGGATTTGAGAATGAAGATTATTGAAGAAGCTCAACCTGTCAGGAGTAGCGGCTCTATAATAATCAGAGAACCCCTGAAAAGGTTAGTCAAAGTACAACTTGAACCAATCTTAGTGAATAGTCACTCTATACATCTGTTGAATGATGGAGAGAAATGGTTGTATTGTGTTCTACGGGATGAGAGGTTACAACCATACCCAACACAAATGACGAAGCAGAGGTACACTATTCACCCTCTCACAAAAAGAATTGTGCTAAAGATTGTACTTGACATTCAGTCCAAACCTTACATTGATCGAGATGAAGAAAAGGGAAAGAAGAAAATGTATCCATAAGGGATAACAAGTGATCTGACAGAGGATCAGATTGACAAAGAAGTGAGAAACATAGATGCAGCATGCTATGCAGCTCATCACAAAGGCACTTATGTTTCCCGCTATATTTCAAAGGCATCAAGAAGTAAGTGTGATCGTCGAACCACTGATGAAACATCTCAGGTAGTAGGAAGAATCACAGAGGGGCAGTACAGAACCATTAGAGTTGGAGATACAAGTTACAATATAGAGACTTTTGTGCATCTGATTATGCACATTAGACCCTTGAGTTCCATGTCTTCAATTGGAGATGTACTATACCTATTTGGAAAACATGTTCCAAGAGTACCCAGCCCTGATGACCTTGAACTCTCTTAACCAAACCTATCCCTCAAACCTCCTGCCTGTACAATCCTTGAACCGAATGTTATATCTTCATATGCATATAGCACTACTATTGCTTTTGAAGAAGAACAACAGAAGGATGATGACCTGCGTGCTTTAGTAAGTAACTTACGTGAGGAAGTAGCTCATATACGATAAGACCTCAAGTTACTTCGCCCTGAAATGAAGGAAATATTTTTAGAAATAATGAAGCATCTTCGGTCATGATTTTTGATCAATAACAAATAGGGGAGAAAGGAGAGAATGAGAAAGATAGAGGGAGAAGAGGAGAAGAGAAGAAGAAGAGAAGTGTAGTATAGCTTACAATTTTTTTTCAATTATATATCTTCTTATACATAATACTTGGTTATCTTTATAAAATTTATGATTATTTGTTATCATCAAAAAGGGGGAGATTGTTAAGTCAAAATGACTTCACGATTAATAATTTTGATAAAAATCAAATAATAACAATAATTAGAAAGTGAGAAGGAAGCTGCGGAGAAGAAACTAGGACGAAGCAGAAAAGTAAGACGCAAGAGTAAGATACAAGCAGGAAGTAAGACGAAGCAAATCAAGAAAATGAGATGGAAGCAGAAGTCAAACTAAGATGAAGCTGAAGTCAAACTAAGACGAAGCCGAAAATAAGACGGAAGATGAAGTGGAAAGTAAGACGCAAGGAAGACGCAAGAAACTAAGACAAAGTGAAGACGAAAATGAGACGATAGGAAATAAGACGAAGTAGAAACGGAAACTAAGACAAACACCCGATACCACGTCGGATGATTAATCAATCTGAGTTAGCTACAAAACTTAACTGAATAATTGTTTCTTCAAAGATCAAGAAACAAGAGGAAAGAAGCGGTTATCAAGAAGCAGTTGAAGATGAAGGCTATAAATACGAGTCGGAGTCGAAGACTAAAGAAGTTAGAGATTTTAAAAAAAGTCACACGAGTGAATTCAAAGTTACGAAAGTTACAAAATCACTGTATTCATTATGCTAAACTCTAGAGCTATTATTGTCTGTAACAAAGCTCGAAACATGTTTCAGTAGAAAGAAGAAAAGCTGAAAGCCTGAAGAGGCTAAGTGAGAAAAGAATACTTATTGTAAGAGACCTGTAGAGGCTCGGTGAAAAGAATACTTGTATTTTAGAGAAGTATAGTGAAATCTCAGAAAGGATTCTGAGGACTAGACGTAGCCCACGGTTTGGGGTGAACCAGTATAAATCTACTGTGTCGATTCTTACTCTCAACTCTCAACGTTTAAGTTCTATTATCTTATACAGGTACTTAGAAGCGAATTGCAATACTTCGTAATACTATTATTCAATAGTTCTAAAAAGCAAATTTTCAAAAGAAGTTTTAAAAAGAGGATTGTATTCAAGAAATAGGATACACAATTCAACCCCTCCTTCTTGTGCATTTTGTATATCGAACATAAAGTCTATATTAATGTGTGATTTACTTCAAACCTTACATGTAACTGCAGTCAAATTGAAGAGTTTGCAAAAATACTACACCCTTTCGGGTTTTTTTAATTAATATCAGAGCAAGGTCACTGATTCAGAACTTGGTAGCAAGTTGGTCTGGATCTAGGTTTCGCAATTACGGCCATAAGAGACGGAGCATCAATTATCAAGCCACCATTGTTGGACAGTTCCAATTATCCTGCATGGAAATCACGAATAAGAGTCTTTATTCAACCACAGGGAACAAGAGCATGGAACTCAGTGTTACATGGCTTGACACATCCGATGATTACTGATGATAAGGGAGAGACAGTTCTAAAAGATCCATCTGAATGGACAAGAGCTGAAGACGAAAGAGAACTTGGAAACTCACAAGCATTGCACACAGTTTTCAGTGCTATTGATAAAGGACGTTTCTCAATGATATCAGCCTATGAATTAGCTAAAGAAACATGGGATACTTTGCAGACTATTCATGAAGGGTCCAAATATGTGATAGCGTCAAAACTTCAGATATTTGCTGTGAGATTTGAAGAACTGAAGATAGATGAAAATGAGACTATCGGGGGCTTTCATGATAGATTGCGTGATATAGCAAACTAAGCTCATCAACTTAGGAAGAAATACTTTAATCTGAAACTGGTCAAAAAGACGCTGAGATCACTACCTCCGAGGTTCATTCCGAAAACTGCAGTAATTGAGGAAGCTCATGACATCAATGATTTTTTGTTGGATAAGGTAATTGGAATTCTGACTAATTTTGAGATGAATTTGTTAAGGGGTAAACAAGAAATGAGCAAAGGATTGACACTACAGGCTGAAACTGGAAACAATATGAATGATGTAGAAGATGAATCCAATTAGAATGAGGATATGGAGTTATTAATATGAGAGTTCAGTAAGTGACTGAAGAGAGTGAAAAATGACAGACCCGAGTGTAGGCAAAAGGGCCGGAGCTCATTGAACAACAACTTCAAATAGCAAGCCAAAACTCAAAAAGGTGAAAGAAAAGTGAAGAAAATTCAATGTCATGAGTGCTAAGGCTTTGGACATGTGCAAACGAAATGTGCTAACACTTTAAAGAAGAGAAAAGGGAAGTCCTATACAAGCACTTAAAGTGAGAATGAATCCGAAAGTGAGTATAGTAATGAAGAAGCTATAAATAGTGCTACGTTAGTTACTTTGTACAGCAAAAGTCCAGTTACTTGTTTAACAGTAACCGAATTGGAAGTAACTGAAGATGAAAAAGTGAGTAAATTGGGAAATTTCAAGAAAAACATAGACAATTTAGCTCAAAGCTCATTCTCAGATTATGACAGTGACAATAGTACTTCAGATGATAAAAAAGAAAGGTATTTATAAAGCCTATGAGTTAATGTATGGTAACTGGGTCCAAACATGTAAGAAAAATGAGAAGTTGAAGGAGGAAAACTCTTCCATAAAGAACATCATTCAAGATCTAGAGAAGAAGTTGTTATCTACATTAGATGAGCTTGGTGAAACAAAATTGAAGTTTGTCAGTACAGAAAAAGGAATAAGAAAGTGAAATGGAAGTACCAAAAAGCTAGAAAAGTTGTTGGAAATTGGTAAGGCTAAAGGAGATCTTCAAGGCATTGGATATAAAGGTGAATGTTCCAAGTCGAATGATGAGAAAATTGGTGTGACCAGATCTGTTCAAGGAGATATCTCAAAGAAAAATTTGAGGTTCATACCTATATGTCACTTTTGTAGAGTAATTAGGCATATAAGACCGAAATGTTATAAATTGTTACAAATGATGTTTCAAATGGGTCAAAACCGAAAATCTAAACACTCTCCATTAAATTTCCAGCAGCAACCTATGGTACTGAAGCACACTTGGATTCGAAATGGTCAATTATAAACACAAAAACTTAATTAAGGAAAAACAAGAAATTGTACAAATTCATAGTTAGTTACTGCTTTTAAAGAAATTGGTCAGACAGAGGACAAGTCAGTTACTTCAGAAGAAAAAATCGATGACAAAGATAATGTGACGAGGAATAAGGCCAGGTCTAAATTTTTTTAGAGAGGCACAGGGACAATGTGCTTTACATTTTTGAAGTATTTTTTGTTGTTTAAAAAACGAAAAAAAAATTATTTTCTTTAGTTTTTATGTAGCCATTGTCGTCCTATCTTTTTAGTAGTTTGCATTGTAACTTCCATTTGGTTCCACTGAAGACTCTTCATCTTTCTCATCAGTATGGGTCTCTCTCTCTTTCAGACATATCTCTTAGTGTTTTGAATGGTGGTAAATTTTCATCTTGGCATGCTTATTATTCTTCCGCGGCACCTATTGTTGATTCTTATGATTATGCATTTTGATACTATTCTATCCCGAGAGAGAGACATCAAATTGTTTTTAGTGACTATTCCATTTAGGGGGAGATTTCAAGATACATGTGTGACTATTAGTCTTGCTTTTTGGCATCTTTTTGTCCCAAGGGAGGAGAAATTTGGATGATTGGATATTGTTCATTATTGTTTCTTTGGATGTTTCTTGAACTTGAAAATTTTGATGGATGTTCTTTGGAACTTGATGATGGATTAAGGGGAAGTTCTTTCCTCGTGTTGATTATATGTCCAATTATTTTATTTAGAGGAAGCTTCATATTTGTAACAAACAATGTCAAAGGGGGGGGGGAGATTGTTAAGATATATAGTATATATCTTTTTATTTAGTTTTGGCATCTTATTCATTAATTGGACATACAA